>JAVJIF010023673.1:0-68835 GCA_038442645.1 Agave tequilana
GGCTTTAAAGTCCTTTTCCAGCTGTGTTTTGAAGGCTAGCTTCGCATCCTGTTATTCGACAGGATGTGAACCGCCTAAGGGTTAGCTTCGCATAGAAGCTTGGAGAAGAAACCAGTCGGTTCCTAAATTTCAGTTGAGAAATTAAGGGAATTAAATCCCCTAAAAATTTGGCAAAGAAAATTAAGAGAGTTGAACTCACTGAGATCACTGGATCATAATGAATCGTTCTAGATTCATCATGAAATAGCCAAAAAAAATGGCTTCGAAAAGAGATGAAATCTCTGAGTAAAAGGGAAAAATTCCTACCCGCAATGGGGCGCTCAATGACCAGAGGAGGAGGCCCCTCCGCTGCAGAGGTCGCTGCCTCTTTGCCTGCTCGTCTTTTAGGGTCCATGGAAGAACTGAAAAGTTCTTAAAGTATCAAACGAAGAAGAAAGAAGAAGAAGAGATTTGTGTTCTCTGAAAATTCAAAGAGAAGTAGTTCTTTCTCTTTCAGCCCAATTGGGCTTTTATAGGCTGATGATTGCCTAAATTTTGCCTTCTCGAGAGGAGTGCAGGCGATCGTTTCAAATTAATTTGAAACGGCACTTAAGCACTTTCCCGAGAAGCCATATTGCCAGCTCCGCTAAGGGCCAACTTCACTGGAGTTCAGCGTTGACCTCGTGCGACGTTTGAGTAACTTCGCTGAAAGATGAACCTTAGCTCCGCTAAAAGCTCGGCTCTACTTCGCAGAAAATTCATGCTAGCTTCGTTGGAAGCTCGTTCCTGACTTAGCTGAAAATCTGTCTTTAACTTCGCAGGAAGTTTAGCTCCGCTAAGAACTTTTCTTTCCTCCGCTGGTCCATTCCAATTGCCTTCAAAATTCAAAAGGAAGAGGAGGGAAGCAAAGTAGATCAGTGGAAATAAAATTTTTATTGATTCAAAAGGGAAGATACATTGATACTACTACATCAAGATTGTCTTTTATATAACCAAATCATTGCTCCAAAGGCGGACAAATTATCCTATCTACTTTCAGAATCATGAACCATCGCAACTGGACATGGAAGGTCTTCCTCCTGAACGAGGCCGTAATCCTTCGCTTAATGGTAGATTTTGCCATCGAGAAGCTGGATCTTCTTTGATGAAAATTGGCAAAGGAAGCTGGATCTTCTGTAATCAAAATTGATAAGGGACTGGTTGCCACCAGAAAGTTGGATCTTCTTTGATCAAAATTGGCAAAGAAAGGATCTGAGACCTTACAGGTGACGTCCGCCTTCCCGAAGTGGATCATCTCAGATAAGCGATTACCAGCCCCTTCTCGAAGTGGATCATCTCGGATAAGCGACTGCCAGCCTCTTCTCGGAACGTGCATCAGTTGCTCCAATATGTTCCTCCTGCTTAGGATCAAAGTTTCAACTTGAAGATCAAGAGGCAAGTTTCTGATCTTTTTCATCAAGACGAAAGACTGGCGAGCATACTTCACTGTAATGCAAACAAAAAACCAGTTAGCATTAAATCAAAAAGAGGGTGGAAACTACGTCAAAATTCTTTGGACGATGCTATCCAGTTGCGCCTTGAAGACGGATTTCAGCTAAGCAGAGAACAACCTCGCTTGGACAGTAAGGATAGCCTCGCCTATATGGTCAGGCCAGACTGGCTCAGAGGGACGCCGTCTTGACCCCCACCTATATGGCAAGACCAGCTCAAACCTTGAAGAGGCCAACTCCTAAGCTTTGTCTGCATGGCAAATTTAACGAGCAGACTTGACAGATCAAGGCAGCGACCTTATACGAAAAGAGTGAGAATGCTAGCTTTGCCGAGAAGCTGAAAAAAAAGGGCTAAAACCCTTTTCTAAAAGTCAGCAAATGCAAAGATCAAGGGAATTTAATCCCTAAGATGGCTGGTAAAGCTAAGGGAGATGAACTCCCTGAAAGTCACCGGATGACCGAGACTCACCAGCTCTTGGTCGGTTAGTGACCAGAGTGGGCACCCTCACTATTTCAAAAAACTGGGCCGCCTCTCTTGGACAACGAGGAGATGTCATGAACAGACCTTTCAGAAAGAGAAAAGTATGTTTCTCTGAAAAGGACTTCAAGTGTCCTATTAATAGGCCTCATGGCCTGACCACGCCGCCGTTGAGACTTTAAGCTTAGGAGCGCGGGTGAAGTTAAAGCATTTAAATGCTTAGCCTCAAGAAAGGGAATAACCTCCCTCGTTAAATGTAAGAGAAGTTATTCTAACCATGAAAAAGGGAGCAATCCCTTTCGTAACTCGCAAAAAGCGGTTAGCCTCAGAAAGGAATGTTGTTCCAATCCCGATTTAAAACGAAGCTACTCCGGTAGGCTCGAATACGAAGCTATCCAGACACGAAGCTACCCGAACGTGAAGCTACCCAGAATCGCTAATCTACACGATTCCTTGGCGAACTTATTTTAATCCAAAAGCAGGGTTAAAAGCGAAGCTGAACTCAACCACTATGGCGACGTTCACATTTCACATACCATCAATCGAGGCAGTTCGAAGTATTTCGGAGTCTAAACTATTCCATTGCAGACTTACGAAAACTTTGAAGGGGGTTTTGTTAACACTCTAAAAAAGACAAGATTCCTAGCTAGCCTGAACGAGGTTAACTTGTTGACATCTATAAAAGACAAGTGGCAGACAAACTAACGGCCAGTTCTTCATCCATCTCGAAGGGGACGAATCAGCAACTTGGACTCGACTGATCCAGTGAAGCAGACAGTAAGCCGAGGTCATCCTTAAAAGCCCGTGAAAGGGCCCAAGCAGGTCCAGAGACACTAAGTTAGCTCAACACTTAGGGTCGGTTTGTTTCGCCGCAAAACTACGCAAATCGTAAGTCGTAAAACTTCATTTCCATTTTTCGCTGTTTGTTTCGCTGAAAAATAAGTTGTAAAATGCAACTCTCATTTTCTCACTTGTAGTTGCTACAGTTAAACTTATGGTCATATAAATCTCACTTTTATACTCACATTTTTTCAATTGCTACAGTTAATTTTATGGTCATGTAAATCTCACTTGTAATACACTTGTAGCTCAAAGCAGTTACTTGATAATCAATATATAATTAATATTATTAAATATATATTTTTTAATAGTGTTCAATTTTTAGTTAATTATTTTATATTTTTAACCTTTAGTTTTTATTATTTTTAATATTGTTTTAATATTTAATATTTTACTAATTTAATTTAATTTTTATTTAAAATTTTTATTTAATACTTTATTATTTTATTAATACTTATACCAATTTTTTTATTATTTTATTTAGAGTTAATATTTTATTAATATAACAATATTATAATTTAATATAAAATTACTATATATTTAATTATATATTTTTTAATATAAATAATTACTTTATTAATATTAACATATACTTTATTAATATATTAATATTTTATTATGTTAATATTGCAATAATAATTCATTATAATAATATTATAATAATAATTTATTATTAAATTATAATTATATTTTACTTGGTTAATTTTATATTTTTATAATATTACAATAATATTATAATAAAATTTAATGTTATAATAATTTTCAAGTATTTTTTAATATTATAATATTATAACTATATTTTATTATTTTTCTTAAGATTTTTTATATTTATGTTTTATTAGTATTCTTAAAATTTTATTAATTTTCTTTAGATTTTCTTAAAATTTATATTACTTATTTAGTAAATATTTTAGTAATATTTTACTAATTATACTAATATTTTTTTAATATTATTGTTATAAATAAAATATTAAGATTATTAATATTTTATCTCAAATTTATTAATACAATTTAATTTGAAATAATAGATTTAATTTAATAGTATTTATAATATTTAAGTCACTACTACAGTTAATTTTGTGTCAACTTTTTCACTTACACTTTCGCTACCAACCAAACACCGTAGGCACAATATACTTTCTCATTTATACTTTCACTTTATTAACCAAACAGCGTAAAACACAATATACTTTTCCTGCTACAGTTCACATTTTTCATTCTCATTTTACGACTTGCACCTTGCGACATTTTTCGGCGAAACAAACAGGCCCTTAGTCTCGCACGAGCCCACGAGATAAGTCTTGCATGAGAAATCAAAGTTGCTTAACATCGCATAAAGCTCCTTCCCAGCCTCGCTGCGAGCTAACGTATAACTTCGCCCAGAGATGCTCAGTTAACTCCGCAGAAAGTTAACTTCGCTCGAACCCCCACGCAGCTACGCAAAAAGTTGACTGGTAGCTTCGCCACAAGTCTTACCCAGCTCCGCTGAAGAGCTTTCTTTTAACTTCACCAGATGCTTCTCCCAGCTCCGCCATGAGCTCAGCGCAACGACTCCGCTGCGGATCTTTTATGGCTACCTTTGACCAATCAAATCTCTAGATGAGATCAAATCTAATTAAGATCAAATCTAATTGAGATTAAATTTGACAGTTGCTTGCCATAATCTTTTGACTCACCAAATCAGGTGAGAAGATCAGGGGAGATCTTTCAGTTATTTAGAAAGAATCCAGAGAGTATCCCTCATTTAGCAGAGCGGATAAGAGGTCAGCACTACTTGCTATTCCTATCTTCGCGAAAGCCGTTTATAGCCTCGCAGCAAAGCTACTTTCTAGATGTAAAACAGATTGACTCAATCTATTTTCAGATTTTCAGGGCAATTATACCCCTGTTCTCTCCTTATAAATAGCCTACCAGAGGCACACTGAGGGAGGAGAGACGGGAAATAGGAGGAGAGGGAAAAAAGAGAGGAGAGAGGCTAAGGATAGTGAGGAGATCGGAGATCTACTCTCTTGCTTTCAAGAATTCAGAGAATTACTTCTCTAATTAGGGTGCTAATACCCTAAAATCTTCCTCCCTCTCAAGGAATCTCCGGAACCAGGCGAGAAGGAATTCTTAAGTGGAGACAGCTCAAGAAGTAACAGGAAGGCTCTACCTACCTTCTGTTCTTCGATTCCCCGAACCAGGCGAGGAGGGAATCCCATCAGGCAGCAGTTCGATTGTCTGATCGATCGCATCGTCAAAGGGATAAAGTGATCGCGCGCTGATCAGATTCCTACCAGCACACTTCCCTAGAAATCTCAGAGGAGATTTACGTGTAATCTTCTTCCTACAAAGAATTACTTATAATTTTGCTCCTCGACACTTTTTTGTAAGTTTTCCCCTTTGTAAAATTAATGGAAAACAAGCGACCGCGGACGCAGTTAATGAATCATATTTCAGACGCACTGCGACCATGGTCGCATTACCCAATTCGGAACTCCAAGTTTTTATATACATAACTCAATATGTTTTAAATTTTATTAAAATAATTAATTTAACGAAAAGTAAACATGATCCTCCCTGTCTTTTTCTACCGTAAGAAATTAAAATAATAATAGTTTTACCGTATTCAAAGTAAAAAGTAACTGCATGTCAAAATATATTAACTTTTTACCTGTTTTCGAAAACTGAACAATCACCTAAAAATTATACACTTTTTTAGAAAAAGGCAGATAATAAATTTACACCATGTCTACTTCATTTGAGAGCATAAACCTTTTGAAATTCCTGAATTATTTATATATAAAGGGTGTCCATTAGAGGATAACAAACAGACTAAATTACATTTCTGAAATTCTTCTCTTTCAATTTTCGAAAAAGATTCAAAAATGTCTTCTCCACCATCTTCACCAAAACGAAGCCAATCATCTAATGATAATTGGATGTATAGTTCTGAATCATTTCCTCGCTATGAGTCAGAGGATGATCTTGATACAGACGACCTATTCTGAGAGTTCATTGATGAACCGAAATACTGATATGAAGAAGAAGAAAGCGAAGAGGAGAGTGGCGGTAATGAGGAGGAAGAGGAGGAAAGCGATACGGAAGACGAACACAGTCATAATATGGATGACGAATCTGATTATGATAGTGATGACGAGGACGACTAGATTAGTACTTTTAATATGTATTTTGTTTTTTATAAATATTTAAGCCTTTTTGTAATGTTAACTGTGTTAATTAAATCTATTTTTTCAAATTTCAGTTTTACTGGTTGCACTTTTTCACTAATTTTATTCTTATGTTTTTGGAACATGGAACTACGGTGAAAAATTTTAATGGGCTATGTCGAACTTACATGTCAACAATGTGATCCAATGTCTAAGTCAGAAAAATGTTAAAATTAAATAAAATGGGATACACTACTACTATTATCGCAGTCACAAAAAAAATATATCAGCGACCGGAGATAAATAAATGGCTAATTTAAGATTATAATCTAAATTGCGACCAAGATCATAGTGTAAATTGAAAAGGTCCAATTTTCACAATATATAATTTAATTATAACCATATCTCAGCATATTAAACTAGTAATATAATAAAAAACTTAATGTAATATTTCATTCAGAACTTGAGAATTAAACAATCCAACTTTCCCGTGAAATATAAACTGCGACTCTGATCACAGTTATCAAAATACACTGCTCATTATGTAACTGCTATAGACTGCGACAAAGTCGATGTCAAATATTTTTCCATATGAACTACAACCAGAGTCGCAGTTTATGTTCAGTGAACTAAAACACAACATATACGTCAAAATTGTCGCAGTGGATTTTTAAAGTAATATTTCAACTGTATTCAAATGTTATTATAATAACAAGAGACAGGGGATACTTGAGAAGCAAAAAAAAAATTTCGTGGAAAATAAACTGCGACTCTTGTCACAGTTATGAAAATACACTTCTCATTATAAATCTTATAATTGCGACCAAAGTCGCTATCAAATATACTTAAATATGATCTGCGACGCTGGTCGCAGTCTATGTTCAATGAACTAAAAAGTAAAACATATAGGCCAACATTGTCGCAGTGAAATTTTAAAGTACAACAGTTTACAAAAGAACAATAGATGGAAAATACTTGAAAAGGAAAGAAAAAGTGATTATACTGCAACCCAGGTCGCAGGACATGAAATGACTCTTTCTTTAACAGTGCGACCATAGTCGCAGTTAATGACTGAAGATGTAAAAATGAAAACTTTATTTGTTCCAGGTAGCCGCAACATGGAACTACTTCCTCTGCAATTAAAAAGGAAAGGCAAGAATTTGAAAAATCAAACTTTAAATTAAATTATATAACGGTTTACTTTCATACCAGTAATGGACAACCAGTCCTGTAATGGCCCGGCTGTTGACAGTTTCTACACTTTCGATACTTCACTTGCTTCTGTGATAAAGAATCTTCAAAACCAGACTTAAACCTGGATGCAACTCTAGACCTCCCCTTGGTTGGTACAGGACCAATTGGATTGTGTATAATCAATTCCTCACCATCCCGCAGAACAACGACAGATCCACTAGAACTAATATTTGTTTTAGACTGTGATGATTGATAATTTACTGACCTGACTTTGTATTCATTACTAGTTTCTTTAGCAAATCTTTCCAAAACAGCATTTGAAAGATGAATATCAGAATCGACCACCATTTTAAGAATTGCTTTAAATTTAGAACAAAGTGTCCACAGTCTAGCCGTCCCTCGAGTGCTTTGATTTATAAAAGACCTAATGCCATTTTCAATTGCAACATTTTTGTAACGTGCATTCAACCTCTATCTCTATAGTATAAGATTCTGGAATATGTGTAACGTGATTGCGCCGCAAAATGCACAGAATATGTCTACAAAGGATACCCTCTGTTTTGAATAATGAGCAACTACAAGAAAGATCAAGTTCATCAGAATTCTCATAACTGACCTTTTTTCAACTGTCTTAGATTCTGAAATTCACTAACCAAATATTTTACTCAGGGTCCATCGTGTTCCAACTCTTCTGAAAAGAGTGTCATTACAACTGTTCATTCCTTTTGGAACAACTAAAAAATCTTCAGGGCATACAACTTTGAAACTTATATCTCATATGAATTCGATGTACAATTGGGCACAGAATTGAAACCTCGAAAGTCTGGTTGAGATTCAAAACTATGACAGGAAGCGACAACTTTATCATATTGCTGAATAAATTCAACTAGTTTCGTGTTTGCATTCACAAAACTATCAAAGAAGGAATTAATACTCTCAGACCTCTAACTGGTTGTCATTCCAACACAGAAAATATCCTTAAGATATACATTAAACCAATGTCCATGCAATCTGTACATCTTCAACAACTTCTAAATGATATTTTTCATTCATCAATCTCCATCGTTTCTCGCATGTGCTTATATCATGGGAGGTGTACCAAAGATGAAAATTAGAGACAAAATCTTTCCCATACTTGTTCGTCATCGGGATTTGTTGCTCAGTATAATGTTTTCGTACATGTCAAAAATAGTACCAGTGCTGAGTAGTTGGAAAAACCATCTTGATGGCATCACCAATCTGGGCATCCTTATCAGTAATAGTCACTTTTGGTGCAACTCCGAGCATGCATTTGAGCCATTTATTGAATAGCCATATAAATGTATCCCTCTACTCATCCGCAAGTAATGCATAGCCAAATAAAATTGACTGTCAATGATGATTCACTCCAGTAAATGGAGCAAATGGCAGGTTCAAGTGATTAGTCATGCATGTTGTGTCAAAAATAATCACATCACAAAAACTCAGATACGAGAAAATTGCTCTTCCATCAGCCCAAAAAATGCTTCTAAGTGTGCCCGCATTATCAACTTCACTTGCAAAGAAAAAAAATCTGAATCGGACTCAGCTTTTTCTTAAAAATATTTGATGATCGAAATAAACTCACGGCCAATGTTATTTCTACGGTGACAGTAAACTTAATAACATGTTGCGGACTTAGTTCTTTGCAACCTTCTTCGTGGTTCATTGTATTAACGACACGAAAAATATTTGAAGGGTGAATTCCTACATCAACCAAATTGCTTATAATGCTTCTGCTAATCTTTAATCGATGTGTCTGGTGAGAGTAATAGTGATGGACCTTATCCGAGCTTGATAATTCATGTGAATGAGAATCAACAAACTTAGTGACAACCTAAGATCTTCGGTCTAATAATAAACGAAGACGCACATGCATCTCAGCAGGACACGCTACTCTAGTGTCGATTCGATGGTTGACCGTAAGCCCGTCTTGTCTTTTGTCACACAACTTCTTCACACCCTCCTTGTTGCAACAAAATTTTTTGTAAATAACTGCATGAGGAGGCCTCCGTGACTTATCTATTCCTTTTCTTGTCACGCCAAAATCTCTTTTCCTTGCATAAGAATTGTAGAAGTTGTATGCTTCATCGTCCGTGAAAAATTGTTTCCCTAAAAAAATAAATGAGCTTCCAGACATTTCTCTATGTGAATTCAGATCTTACAAAATAAATTGATGAACTAAATAAAAATAAATAATTGAAAAGCACATGTCTAAACTATAATAACTAAAACTGCGACCAAGGTCGCAGATGTAAAAAAATCTGTAACTTCTGAATAAAAGACTGCGACTATAGTCGCAGTTCTCCGTATGGCTAGGTTTTAAAAAAAACATGAATAATGACTATGAAACTCTCTCATTAGAATATACTACGACCTTAACTCGCAGTTCTTAAATTTAGTTTATAAGATAGATATAATTGACCTGGACAAGTCTCAGAACTATAAAAAATAGGACTGCGACTAAGGTCGCAGTTATAAAGCTAGTTTTGACAACTGAAAAAATATTTTTAATACAAACTGCGACCGTGGCTGCAGTTCTTAAAATTTAGTGTATTAAATTAGTGATCGCAGTTCTTAAAATTTAGTGTACTAAATTAAATAAGTGCGACTGAGATCGCATTTAACAAAACTGTGAAATTATTTCTGAGAAAAAAACTTTAGTAAAAGGGATTATATTGTTCTGTAAAACGAAATCTAGGTCGCATATCCATATACGCTACACAAATCTTTTACATATAAGAAATTGCGGGAAAAAAATGATAAAATAAAAACCTCCTGATCAGCATGCAAAGATCTCAACCCTTTAATACTTTCAATATTCTGAGAGGAAGTTGAACCAGATGATATATGGTCCATATTTAGATCAGGAGATAGAGATCGCTTACGACGGCGACCAAAATTGGCAGGGGAAGTGTTCTGCTCCGAAGTCGACATTAAAATAAAAAAGGAGAATAACCAGATCTGGAAATCGCTATTTTTAGAAACAACTTTATGACAGGAAAAGGAAAACCTAAATCTGACAACGAGCGATAAAAGAAATAGGGGAAAAAATAATAATAAATAATAGCTGGACAAGTACTTTTTACCGAGGGACATTAGTAATTTAACTTATTCCAATAAGCGGGTCGCAACTTATTGGTGTGGCGAATAATGTGTCACGTCACCGCAGGCTGAGAGAGACTCTCAGCTGTCTACTGATATGCATATTTCTAATATATATATATATATATATATATATATATATATATATATATATATATATTATCATTATATTATGGCTAAGATACTATTAGGATCATTAACATTATGGTTAAATATTAAATCCTACATCTCTTTTAGGATCAGAGTAGAGACACTACCTAGTTAGCTAGCAGATCATTCATATTGGGTCTGCTCTTATAATTATATGTTACGCGCGAGCCAACAACCAATGAGGAATCCACCAATAGAGATAGATGCAGCGGAGAAGTACCCATAGGATCAAGAACAGAGAAACAAGAGAGAAAGCAAATCAACACAATATTTAACGAGGTTCGACAATTTGCCTACATCCTCGGGGCAAGTGAGACAGAGATTTTATTGATTCAATAATCAATTACAACTTGTTCCTTACTTCAAGGAATTTCCAAGAGAGATTTTCAGTAGCGATACAATTCATGAGGGCTCTAACTCATATTTATAACCAGAGAGCCTCAGGGATCTAGAAACCCCCAATTGGATGCAACCCCAAATCGAAAAAGGAGTCTGAATCTTAAAAAGAGTGACAGAACGCGTCTGTCGGTCGATCGGCCGGTCGACCGACCCTTGTCCTCGGTCGACTGTCCCGGTCGATCGGAACCAATCGAGAGTTGTGCCTTTCAGTCGGTCGACCGCACCAGTCGATCGCTTACTTATCACGGTTGACCGGGCGGTGGACTGAGCCATGCCTGTGCACGTTGAACACACCGGTCGACCGGGCGGTCGACCGAACTCTATCCTCGCTTGCAACAAATTCCAGTTCTTTCTCCTTTTGACTTCCGATCTTTGCGCTATCTTCCTGATGAGTTATAAAAACTCTTCCGATGTTATTTTATCTCATCTATCTCCTCTCTCCCTACAATTCTCCACTGCAATGAAGGTTTTTCAAATCTGAGACGAACCTTAATGAACACCTAGCAAAATCGATACACGATTTTGGTGAAATCGACACACGATCTTGGCTTGAGTGCTCCGAACGAAATTTACACACGATCTCGGCAAAATCGACACACGATCTTGACTTGGCCAAAAGAAATCTATTCTTTCAAAATGAATCGCCAGCACACTTACAATTGATTTTCACTGATCTCACCAGATCCAAATTTAGTTTGTCATCGCCACCTGCAACTCTCACCAAACTCCAATATCAATTGTAAGCTTCCAACTTCAGCTCAGCTATCCAAATGGAATGCACCATACATGCCTTCCCATCACTTCACCACAAGAAATACCATATGAGCCGACCAACGAACGTGTCTCCAACTCAGCAACTTAATGGAAAACCATTCCAAATAACCTCAAAAAGAATCCAACATGAGCCAACACCGACTTTCCAACTGACTAGTACTCTAGTCCAAATGTCTTCAAGATGGTCCAACCAAATCTGAGTAGAGCACACCAAATATTATCATCGGCTTCAACAAACTGGATGCATACCCCTCTTATGCAAGCTCAACTATCTTCTCACCAGAAGATCATCCGTTCATCAAGATCATAATACTTCATCTCTACGTGAAGTCCAACTCTTTACCTCTACGTGAAGTTCCAATCCGCTTCACCAAAACCCAAATAGGTTCATATGGGTTGCATCACCAAATGGCTGCGCTTTTACGGCTACCTGTGTACCCTGCCCAAGGGATTAAGCTAACTATAGTTCATTTAAATGAGCTCCATCAAGCTCAACAACTTGTGACTGAATCTTCAGCAGTGAACCGACCTGGCTGAGTCATATGAATCTCCTAATTACCGTCATGGAGAACAACGTCCTTCAGCTTGAGCTTATCGCGGTCATGAGCTTGAAATTCATACTTCTTCACTCACTTTCGTGGTTTTATCCTAGTTCCAGTTACTGCAAATAATTTGATATTTTCATCAATGTCTTAATATGTTCATCATCAAAACTGGCTACATGATCTTCACTTGGTATCACAGTCGGTGAAGTCCTCACTGATACCGAACCAACTCGAGGTGTGGAGTAGTATCAACCTCTACCCATTACGATACATCCTTGGTCTTCATCCTCTCTACCTGCTGAGAGATGGTAGACTTAAACAACGAAGTCTCATCAAACATGACTTGCTGCCTCAACACGATCTTCTTATTTTCGGGGTCCCATAACCTGTACCCTTTCATATTTCTTTTGACACCCAAAAATTCAAACTTCTTTGCTCGCGAATTCATCCTGCCATCTTTGACACTAGAGTAGGCTGGACTTCAAATACCCGCAGCAAACCATGAACTTGAGCAACTTCTCCAAACCAAACTTTCAGAAGAGTTTTACCTCCTATAACTGTCGATGACAATCCACTTATGAGATGGCTAGCATATACAATCTCCTCAGCCCAAAATAATTTGTCTAATTGTGCATTAGATAACAAACACCGAGCCTTCTCCAGTAAAGAACGGTTTATCTCCTTAGCCAACCCATGTAATCCATCTGTGAAGTGAGTACCAATACCAATATTCTGGCCAAATTGTAGGAATTGATTTTTGTATCTTTCAACGTTACCAATGTTAGCTCCTTGATCTTCCTACCAGTCTGCTTTTCCATCATATCCTTCCACTTCACCAGTATACCTAGGGCTTCACACCTTTGTCTCATAAGATATATCCAACAATGTCTAGATAAATTATCAATAAAAGAGACAAAATTCCTATGACCTCCAGGTGATGTAGTCTTAGCAGGTCCCCAAATACTTACATGAACACAATCAAGAAGACCTTCAGAGTGGTGAGTAGTTGTGCTGAATTTCACCATCTTCTTGTCCAGAATGTCGTGTTCACTCAATTCCATGTGGCAAGTAGATGCATCTTCTAATGATGTACATGTGTCAATTGGTGTCACGCCCTGCTTCCCAAAATACATGGAAATGGAGTCGCAACAAGAGTCGGTGACATATATACGCTAGGAAAATACCCCCACGAATACACGTTAAGCCTAAAGAAATCTGAACAACCTATAAAATTTACTACGATAAATCAATATCACTACAATATGACATATAAATATCTAACATAATGACAACAGATGAATAAAGGAAAGAAATGGCAACTAGACACGATATAAATAGAATCAGGAAATAACATGAATAAAAGAGAAAGAATACCTATATTCAAGAAAAGAGAGACTCCAGCTCCTCGTAACGTATGTAATGCTCTCCAAATACCTGATTGGCAATAAATAGCCACAAATCTGGATATGAAATCTAGGGAGTCAGAACTCCTAGTGAATGTGTAACAATAAACTAGAAAAATGCACATACATATAAATGTGAACATGTCATATAAACTGGAATAAGAAACGACATGAATAAGTAAATAAACAGTAATGTGGATAGCACAGGATAGCACACAGTAGAGTATGTGTCAGTCAGGTATTCAATCAGATGTCTATCACAATCTATGTATAAGGCAGGTAGAGTCAGTCAGTACTAGAGTCAGATGTCCAATCAGGTCAGGTGTAACATCGGGTGTCCAATATACATACATGTATCAGGCAAAGACAATCAATTACAGTACATTATGAATAGTTTATGATTATTATGTCAGCGAACACTAATTGTCACATATAATAGATGCATCTCATACTACGCCTATCACACATGTCAATTGGGGTCCTAAGTTATCGAAACGGATTGGTTGGAGATATTGTTCATGCTTTAGGTGGGTCCCGTGCATACCCGGGACCACGACCCAGACTTCTAGCGCTGAATTAGGCCCACCGCTAGGTGGTCAGGAACATGTATAACAGGAATAAGAACAAGACGAGTGTCAGTCACCCCACGGGAACCCTGCAGTGGAACCCTCTTTCGGCTGCGCAACCTATATCCTAAATCCACTCAAAATACAGACGTTGTCTCCTCCATCAATCTCCCTAATCCCAATGTAAGTTATTTAATATCAGGTTATTTAGATTATCAAGATTATTTAATGTGTATATTACCTAGATCACTGGGACAACCGGTGGGTAACAACATCAACATGTGTAATCAGGATACTAGTATAACAGGATATATAATGTTAGTGAACAGGATACCGGTAAGGTATTGTTACCGTATATAATATTTTTCCAGCTATTATGGTAACATAGACACTATAGTTATCAGGTAAAGTCATGTATAATCAGTCAAGTTCTTTAGGTAAATCATGATATTCAGAATAAGTAATGACCTGCTGGCATGAATAGAATAATCCGAGCAAAATATTTAATCAACTCAGATCCTCAAAATCATCGATATATCCAAGTCCCAATATATAAAATACATACTCATCTATATCCAACCAATCATCACTATCCAATCTTAATTAAGACCATCATACACTCTCACTTCTATTAAGTTCAAATACAAGATCCAGAAATCCAAGTAACTAGTCAATTATGCATATACATGCTGTTGGCCCAAAGGCCCATCACTCTAGTTTTGATGATGATTAACTCATGTAGTTATAGTACTAATGATCTTGTATTTATTTAGTCTTATATTTGTGATCAAGATCTTAGTAGGTGTGTAGCTTCAATAAAGGATTTAAAGTCGAGTTTTGGAGCTAACACAGTTTGATTCAAAAGCCTATGATCAAGACCACATCAAGTACTCAAGAGGAGTCTAGCTCTTTGAATCAAGTTTGGACCAAGTCAAGAAAATGTGAAGACTTCAAGTGAAGACCTTCAAGATCAAGACTTGAGTCTAGGTTTGTTTTGTTAAGATTTTGTTTTTAGATAAAATGTAAAGGATAGAATAGTTGGTGAATTGCTCAAGTATACCATATACACACACACTCTTGATTTAGATGAGTTTTCATAAATTAATTTTCATTTTGGAAAAGACTTTTCATTTTGGCAAAATACCGGTTTGATTTTTGGAGTTTATTATATACATGTGTTTTTAACCAAAATCGTTTTAGTGCTTATTGTCAAAAAAAACATAGATATTTCATCATTGATGTGTAGTGGATCATATTCATACACACCATGCTTTAAAAGTGTTTAAAATATCTTATTTTTGAATTTAGAGAAGTTTTGAAAAAACCAATTTGAAAAAATACGATTTTTGTTTTTAGCCAAAATTTCTAAGTTACAAAAATAGTTCAAAATGTTTGTAACATGTTTTAATTTTGCTTAAACATGTTTGTATATCAAAATATATTACTGAACTTATTTTTGCGAATTTTTAGAGATTATATGAGATTTAATTAAAAATAAAAAACCCAAGTTTTAAATCCTGAAAATGGCCTGCCAGGCTCTGGCGGTTGACCGATCGGTCGACCGGACCAGGAGCCGGTCAACCGGAGCGGTCGACCGACGTGCACAGGATGGGCCAGTCGACCGCACGGTCGACCGGCAGAGAGTGTCTGCTCTCTGAAAATGGCCCCGGTCGACCGGGCGGTCGACTGGCAGAGAGCTCAGCTCTCTGTATCCATGCCACGGTCGATCGGCCGGTCGACCGCTGGCACAATGGTCAGAATTTTGACCATTGGCCGGTCGACCGGGCGGTCGACCGACAGGTCATCCTGGCTTCCAATGGCTAGTTTTTGGAGCCTATTTATATGGGGTTGTTTTGGGCTGTTTGAGATAAGATTTTAAGTGGGTTTTAGCACCAGTTTTTCTTACTCTTTTGAGAGGTTTTCTCCACTTATTTAAGAGCCAAATACTTTCATTCAAAAGGAGAGTTTATCAAGAGTTTTCAAAAGTGATTTCTTGTGTTTTCCTCCACACATTCCATCCTAGTTTTCTCACACAAATACTTGAGCTATCCATTGCTATATCTACCTATAGGGATCTTTGTTGTGAGAGGATTTTAGGTGATCAAAGTGTTGTGATCACCAAAGTTCTACTTTGTACTTTGAGGAGGCAGACTTGCGGGTTCGCGTTGTTTCGGATTCTAGTGTGAACTCAGTGTTTGAGGTGCGGCCTCAGCGAGCTAGTGGGCTTGCGGTGTGTAATTCTTGCGGGAACGAGTAAAGGGACTAGAGAGTCCAAGGAGTTCAAGTGTGAACTCGCCTTGTAGGTGTTGCGGCACCGAGAGATCCGGTGGGATCGATTTTAGTGAAAATCCTTCATAGTATTGAAGGCGGGGACGTAGAGCAAGTATGCTCGAACCTCGAAACAAATATCCCACGTTTGCGATTGCTCTCTCTATCTCTTACTTGTTTATATCTTGCATGTTAATAAAATCCATTGTCATATTCGGCCTAGTAAATTAGGATGGCAGACATAAAAGCGTTGACATTTATAATTCCTTGATGGGAATACTAGGTTTCAAGAAATACTTTCAACTTGATGGTTAAAGTTACATTAAGAGTTGTCACTGACTAGCGACTATCTTAACTCAGAGTGTCAGCACAAGTTAACCTTTAATCATGAAGTCTCTTGATGTAATTTAGTTTTGAAATCTACAATGACTTAGAACTACTAATTGATCATTCCTGGTTATCTTTTTTTACTATAAAATTCTTAATCATTCAAATATCACAATTACTTAATTATTGAACTACTAGATACACGATTTGAATTATTACAAGTATTTTATCTCAATTGTGAAATGAATTATACTTGACGTAAGTCTTCTTAAATCATGAATAATTTATTCCTCTTAGCATCTTTTTTTTGGTCAACGATTACAGGTTCATAATCTACACATGATTAGTCTCCCAATAAGAAATAAATCACAGTAACATTACAATTTCAATATTTATATCTTCAAATTTCTAGATTCATGGATTACATGATCATATTGGTCTAAAGGAGTTGGTCATTATGACTTGAAACGATTCAACTGTGAAAATTTTGAACTATACAGAATTATAAGCTAGTTGTGATATTACGGCAATAGTTCCTACCTCCAACATTCAATAGGGATGCAAACAGAATCATTAGAAAATGGACATATATCTTTCTAATGGTATGTCATATACTACAAATAGTTTTATATAAAAAAGATAATTAGACTGAAACTTACTATTTGAAAAATATTCTGCAGCTTTGTCCTTTTAAATAGTCGATAGTTTTTTCATTATAACTTTTATTTTTGACCTCAGATTAATACACGAAAACCTCCACTAGAAATTAAACTTAATTATCTATCTAATGACATATTGCATTACATGTTTCACTTACATAAATAGTTCTAAATGGACAAAAATCTTTTAGCTACTCAAAATTTTACAACTCATCAATTTAACGATCTTCAACTAGTCGTCGTATTTCAGCAATAACACTTAGTATAGGCTTTCAATAAGGGCACAATAAGAGCCGTTAGAAAGTAGACTTGATTATTTTTCCAATGGTATATAATATGATATCTATTTCTCTTAATACACGGGCAAACTGAATTTGAATTTACAAGCTACAAAAATTGAACATATTTAGACACCCATTTAAAGAGTGCTCAAACTTTGGGGTTTTTCAAAAAAACATTTAGCCTCTTCAACCAGGTTGGATTTATAGTTAGTAAATCTTTTACTTAGTTGTAGTTCTTTCTATTATTCACATAATAATTATCACTTTATTAAATTCACAAATCTTAATCATTTATAATCCTTATACTCCTAATTACCCAACGATGGTTTATAGATAACCCTAATTACAAATGAAATCCACTATCATCTTATTAATCCAATAATCAAAACAATGGATCTAAAGCTTTATTCACAAAAGTTGTATGGTTCATGAAATTTTTTTCAATAAAAACATAAAGAAAAAGAAATCAAGGAGACTCTCCCTCACCTTAGAATTCCTCCTCTTCAAGTCGTCATACCTCTGCATTGCCGCCGGTGCTATGGCCAGCCATCACCAGTGTAACGCCCCGCTCACACGGATACGGAGACGTTATGGCGACGTACATACGCAGGGCGGAGATACTCTCACGTACGTACGCTAAGCCTCAGTACAGGAAATAGCCTCCATATATACAAGAGTTCCAGCATTAAATAAGTACAAGAATACCTGCAGAAAGGTGTTAGTGATCATGATAGATATAGAGATATGGAAATAGAAAGAACTAAAAATTAAACAATAAAGATACCTAAGAATGACATCGATGATGATTCTTATGTGAATCCAATGAAATATCTGACAAGACGATATCTGAGATCTCCAACCTGGGCACGCAAACCCAAGGTCATCAGAAAGTGACCTAGTGAGTGGTAAAATGAAGGAGGCAGTAATATGTACGATAGTAATACAAGCACGATAATAATATATAATACATGACTTTGTATTAATGATACTATAAAATAAGCATATAATAAGCAGTAGAAATATATAAACATGTCATATTTTAATACCATTACTACCTAGCAAGTTATTATCGGGTCATGTCCATAGTCGTATCCAGTTTTATATAATAAATAATGTTGTCTAGTGGTGACGTGATAGAAATGAACATGCAGATGTGCAGCATACAACAGAACCATACTACCGGGTTGTGCATATACAGTAATGATATTTGCAAGCTATAAATAAAGAAGAGTATACGCAATGCAGAATATAAATGTACATGAGTAGTGTGCCATAGCAGAAAGTGTAACATGTATCAGGAAGTGAAACAAGATATACACAGGTAACATGATAAAGGATAAATGATCAGGACTAGTAACAAGTTCAACTAACCAATATGATACATGTATCGGGCAAGTCATGTTATTTATACAATAATAACAATCAATACCACCTGATATTTTAATCAATCTCTTTCAGTGTCCCATACTACTGGCAGTTCATATTGGAGCCCGCACTCCAGTCGAACCCATCCGGACATGGCCTACAGGTACCATTATCCAAACGAGAGAGTGACAAAATAATAAGTATTCCCAACGTCATTATTGTTTATACCATTTTATTATGTTAATTTGAAACCCAATAGTCAAGGAGTTCTAATCAGGTGGGTGTACCCCGTGCATACTCGGGATCACGGTCTTAAACAGACCCTTCGCTGCTGAGACCAGGGCCAGCCCGCTAAGACTGTAACATGTAATGGGAACTCAATAAGCTAAAAAATAACGAAAAACGGGAGCTCATGAGTTATAACAGACGGTAGCCAGCACTATCACGTCCCCTGCAGTGGGACAAACAATGGATCTAGACATCCACCCGACAACATCTAGTCAACCGTCAAGTCTCCCCAACCCCATCTTATATTTCATACATATAATGTACACAGGGTATCAGGAACAAGAACAGTACATGATACATATAACACGATAATAGGACATGAGCACTGTTGATAGCACGAAACAAAATAACGCGAAACGGAAAACAATAGAGGTGGGATTCTAGAGGTGGCCCCCGTGGCTTGAATCCACGTAGCACTTAGTTTCACACATCGCATATCAACAGCTCACATGTCTAGTAACGGGAATATCAATATCAGAACGGGAAATAATCATGTAACGGGAATACAAAACGAGCTACTCATGTAACAATAATCCATGTGACATAAATAATGATCAATATAATGAGAATACAAGAATATCCATGAGTAATAATATAATCCATGATCCATGTAACAAGAATACATAGGCAATCAATGCATGTATACCGGTGAGTCTATATAAAATGGTGTAAGAACATGAAGTAACTGTGCACAGGACGGTATCCAGTGTACTAGCGTATCTGTATATCAGTAGTTCACAGACATGCAGTTATAGTGTCGTGAATCTCAGTATCTATGTAATGTTGAAACAACGTGAAATAACGGTATAGTGTAACAGATATTTACATGCAATACAGTGTTCAATGTATCGGTGGGTCAGTAAGGGTGACAGTGTAATAGTGACAATATCTGATATAATGGAGTACGCGTGTATCAGTGCACATGTAACAGTACTACGTAACCATGATTAATGTCCATGAAGTGACAGATATGATAGATGCAAGAAAAACATGAGGAATAGTAATCTAACCATTTTAATATGATTATCTATCACCTATATGTTATATGAAATATATGTTATATGAAATCATGAAGCAGATGAAAATATTATTTTATTGGTTATATTTACTACACTATCATACATTACAAAATATGACTTCTCTATAATTAAGTTATTTATTAACATTCTAGTGATTTACCCATGATCACGATTTATTAACTAAAGCAATCACTCAATTTATTAAACATGAATAAATATAATTTATTAAAAATAAAACACTTACAAACTAGCTATGGGAATGTAGCTCTCTTTCTCACGATCGCAACGGTTCCAGGATCGTCCAAATCGGACACCGGATGCTCCAGATATCGCCCAAACACTAAAAGTAATAAAAATGGGTTAAATATGTAATAAAAATATCTTAAATGTAAATAATAAATACTAGCAGGGGTTTTTATGTAATATTACCTTTATTGGGTTTGGGAGCGGGTTTGGGCTCATAAGGGGTCGGGTTTAGATCCACGACCCATACCCATAAATTAAGTGATGGGTTATTGGGTTATAAGGCTAACGGGTTTGGGTTTTGGGTTTATAGTGTAATGGGTAAGCGGGTCTTGAATTGGGTTCACACCCATTTGTGGGCTGCGAACCCATAAACGCTGCAGCAGCAGCTGTTGCTGCTGCCGCGTGAGCAAGCCGGCCAGCCTTGCTGGCCGGCGGGGGGCCCACCGGCGGCGATCCTGGCCACCGGCGGCGGTCCCGGCCGCCGGCAGAGCGACTGTGGGTCAGGGCGAGAGAGAGTGAGGAGAGTAGGAGAGAGAGAGGAATAGAGAGATGGGGAAGAGGAGGAAAGAGAGATTTACAGTTTGAAGAAAAAGGAGAATGGGAAAGAAAAGAAGATGAAGAAGGGAAGGAAAAGAAGAAGAGATGATGGTGGGTGCGGTGCCCGGTGGCGCGCCGGCCACCGGCGCTCGCCGGCGGAAGGGCCGCCGGTGATCTGCCTCTGTGGCTGGAAGAAAAACAGAGAGAGAGAGAGAGAGTGAGGGGGATAGAGACAGTGAGAGAGAGAGAGAGATGCTTTTGAGAGAGGGGGAGAGATGATTTTAAGTGAGAGGGCTTGAGAGATAGATTTTTGAAAGAGGAAAAGAGAGGGAGAAAGTTTATGAAGGGGGGAAGGCAGTTGGGTTAATGATGGTGGAGAAATGGCGGTGGAGGAAAAGTCTGGAAGAACGGAAAAATAAGAAAGAATATAATAATATTTTATTATTATTTTATTGGGCTAATAATTGACTAGCTCCGAACGGTGCCCAAAAATTACATAAAATAAGAAATATTACGCGAAGGGGAAATATGAAATCAGATTGTAGAAATCTTATTTGGTTTGCAAGTTAAAAATCCTAGAATGTATCGTCAATACTGGGCGACACCGGTTTGGCCCGATTTTTCATAAATTCAGAAAAATCTCCAAAAATATCATAATGTAGAAAATATAATTTTAAGACACAAGATGAAAGCAGATTCTTAAAATTCTACTCCGTTTGTGAAATAAAAATCATAAAGCCGATTATCGGTATCGGTCGACACCGATTACGGAGATTTTCCAAAATAATCCAGAAAAATTTCAGAAAATTCTAAAAAATCTAAAATATTGAAAAATGATATCTGAAACTGAAATTGGCTCAATCTGACTAATAAGAAGGTCAAGTCAATTTTGTACGTCATATCTAGTACTGATACTGTGATACGTACACCAGGGATCAGGGGGTTACATTTTCCCCACCTTACAAAAAATTTCGTCCTTGAAATTTCAATTGAGGTGTGAGAATAATATTTACATCCCCAAAACCTAAATGTTACGGGCCCACGACACTTCCACTGAGTACTCTGATATCTATAAGGAACTCAGGGTGGAGAATTATTGTAGTGAACTAACGCTAACGGATTGGAAGCAATAAGATGAAAAGAAAGCGAGAAGGAAATCAGAAATTCTGGTTGACAACTGTAAGTAAGGAATAAAAAGAGTCAAGGAATGAATTGTCAATGACATTGTATTCTTGTACTTGTCGCTGGAATTCCCAAATTCATTTACAGATGAGTTAATCTAAACCTGATTGTACTGTTGGTAAGAGCCCAAGCATTGACCCAGGTGGTTACCCACACCAGGTGTAAACCTAGGCTCTGATACCACTATGTAACGCCCCGTTCCCACGGATACGAAGACGTTATGGCGATGTACATACGCAGTGCGGAGATACCCTCACGTACGTACGCTAAGCCTCAGTACAGGAAATAGCCTCCATATATACAAGAGTTCCAGCATTAAATAAGTACAAGAGTACCTACAGAAAGGTGTTAGTGATCTGATAGATATAGAGATATGGAAATAGAAGGAACTAAAAATTAAATAATAAAGATACCTAAGAATGACATCGATGACGATTCCTATGTGAATCTAATGAAATATATGACAAGACGATATCTGAGATCTCCAACCTGGGCACGCAAACCCAAGGTAGTCAGAAAGCGACCTAGTGAGTGGTAAAATGAAGGAGGCAGTAATATGTACCATAGTAATACAAGCACGATAATAATATATAATACATGACTTTGTATTAATGAACCATAAAATAAGCATATAATAAGCAGTAGAAATATATAAACATGTCATATTTCAATACCATCACTACCTAGCATGTTATTATCGGGTCATGTCCATAGTCGTATCTAGTTTTATATAATAAATAATGTTGTCTAGTGGTGACGTGATAGAAATAAACATGCAGATGCGCAGCATACAACAGAACCATACTACCAGGTTTTATATATACAGTAATGATGTTTGCACGGTATAAATAAAGAAGAGTATATGCAATGTAGAATATAAATGTACAGGAGTAGTGTGCCACAACAGAAAGTGTAGCATATATCAGGAAGTGAAATAAGGTATACAGGTAACATGATAAGGGATAAATGATTAGGACTAGTAGCAAGTGCAACTAACCAATATGATACATGTATCGGGCAAGTCATGTTATTTATACAATAATAACAATCAGTACCACCTAATATTTTAATCAATCTCTTCCAGTGTCCCATATCACTGGCAGTTCATACTGGAGCCCGCACTCTAGTCGAACCCATCCGGACATAGCCTACGGGTACCATTATCCAAACGAAAGAGTGACCAAATAACAAGTATTCCCAACATCATTATTGTTTATACCATTTTATTATGTTAATTGAAAACCCAATAGTCAAGGAGTTCTAGTCAGGTAGGTGTACCCCGTGCATACTCGGGATCACGGTCTTAAACAGACCCCTGGCTGCTGAGACCAGGGCCAGCCCGCAAAGGCTGTAACATGTAACGGGAACTCAATGAGCTAAAATAATAAAGGAAAACGGGAGCTCATGAGTTATAACAGACGGTAGCCAGCACTACCCCGTCCCCTACAGTGGGACAAACAATTTATCCAGACATCCACCCGACAAGATCTAGTCAACCGTCAAGTCTCCCCAACCCCATCTTATATTTCATACATATAATGTACACAGGGTATCAGGAACAAGAACAGTATATGATACATGTAACACGATAACAGAACATGAGCTCTGTTGATAGCATGAAACAAGATAACGGGAAACGGGAAACAATAAAGGTGGGATTCTAGAGGTGGCCCCCGTGGCTTGAATCCACGTGGCACTTAGTTTCACACATCGCATATCAACAGCTCACATGTCCAGTAACAGGAATATCAATATCAGAACGGGAAATAATCATGTAACGGGAATACAAGACGAACTACTCATGTAACAATAATCCATGTGACATAAACAATGACCAATATAACGAGAATACAAGAATATCCATGAGTAATAATATAATCCATGATTCATGTAACAGGAATACATAGGCAATCAATGTATGTATACCGGTGAGTCTATATAACAGTGGTGTAAGAACATGAAGTAACTATGCACAGGACGGTATCCAGTGTACTAGCGTATCAGTATATCAGTAGTTCACAAACATGCAGTTACAGTGTCGTGAATCTCAGTATCTATGTAATGTTGAAACAACGTGAAATAACGGTATAGTGTAACAGATATTTACATGCAATACAGTGTTCAGTGTATCGTTGGTCGGTAAGGGTGACAGTGTAATAGTGACAATATCTGATATAATGGAGTATGCGTGTATCAGTGCACATGTAACAGTACTACGTAACCATGATTGATGTCCATGAAGTGACAGATATGATAGATGCAAGAAAAACATGGGGAATAGTAATCTAACCATTTTAATATGATCATCTATCACCTATATGTTATATGAAATATATGTTATATGAAATCATGAAGCAGATGATAATATTATTTTATTGGTTATGTTTACTACACTATCATACATTATAAAATTGACTTCTCTATAATTAAGTTATTTATTAACATTCTAGTGATTTACCCATGATCACGATTTATTAACTAAAGCAATCACTTAATTTATTAACATGAATAAATATAATTTATTAAAAATAAAACACTCACAAACTAGTCATGGAAAGGTAGCTCTCTTTCTCACGATCGTAACGGTTCCAGGATCGTCCAAATTGGACACCGGATGCTCCAGATATCGCCCAAACACTAAAAGTAATAGAAATGGGTTAAATATGTAATAAAATTATCTTAAATGTAAATAATAAATATTAGCAGGGGTTTTTATGTAATATTACCTTTATTGGGTTTGGGAGCGGGTTTGGGCTCATAACGGGTCGGGTTTAGATCCACGACCCATACCCATAAATTAAGTGATAGGTTATTGGGTTATAAGGCTAAACGGGTTTGGGTTTTGGGTTTATAGTGTAATGGGTAAGCGGGTCTTGAATTGGGTTCACACCCATTTATGGGCTGTGAACCCATAAATACAGCAGCAGCAGCTGTTGCTGCTGCCGCGCGAGCAAGCCGGCCAGCCATGGGGGCCCGCCGGCGGCGGTCCCGGCCGCCGCCGGCGCGACCGTGGGTCAGGGCGAGAGAGTGAGGAGAGTAGGAGAGAGAGAAATAGAGAGATGGGGAAAAGGGGAAAGAGAGATTTACAGTTTGAAGAAAAAGGAGAATAAGAAAGAAAAGAAGAAGAAGAAGGGAAGGAAAAGAAGAAGAGAGATGGGTGTGGTGCCCGGTGGCGCGCTGGACACCGGGGCGCACCAGCTCGCCGGTGGCAAGGCCGCCGGCGATCTGCCTCCGTGGCTAGAAGAAAAGCAGAGAGAGTGAGGGGGAAAGAGACAGTGAGAGAGAGAGATGCTTTTGAGAGAGGGGGAGAGAGATGTTTTGAGTAAGAGGGCTTGAGAGATTGATTTTTGAAAGAGGAAGAGAGAGGGGAAAAGTTTATGAAGGGGGGAAGGCGGTTGGGTTAATGGCGGTGGAGAAATGGCGGTGGAGGAAAAGTCTAGAAGAACGAAAAAATAAGAAAGAATATAATAATAATATTTTATTATTATTTTATTGGGCTAATAATTGGCTAGCTCCGAACGGTGCCCAAAAATTACATAAAATAAGAAATATTACGCGAAGGGGGAATATGAAATTGGATTCTAGAAATCTTGTTCGGTTTGTAAGTAAAAATCCTAAAGTGTATCATCGATACTGGGTGACACCGGTTTGGCCCGATTTTTCATAAATTCAGAAAAATCTCCAAAAATACCATAACATAGAAAATATGATTTTAAGACACAAAGTGAAAGTGGATTCTTAAAATTCTACTCCATTTGTGAAATAAAAATCGTAGAGCCGATTATCGATATCAGTCGACATCGACTACGGAGATTTTCCAAAATAATCCAGAAAAATTTTAAAAATTCTAAAAAATCTAAAATATTGAAAAATGATATTTGAAACTAAAATTGGCTCAATCTAACTACAAGAAAGTTAAGTCAATTTTGTACGTCGTATCGAGTACTGATACTGTGATACGTACACCAGGGATCAGGGGGTTACAACCAGAATAAGAGAGGAGTGAATTAGAAAAAGGAATCAACTCATCAAGAGAGAGAAAACAAGGTTTTGATCACACTTACCAAGGGGGAGAGAGTGTGTGAGAGTAGAGGAATAAGAGATAGTTGCCCCCTCCATTCAGGCCGTCGGCGACGGCTGCCACGCGTCGCCGCCCGGTAGATCGCCACCGCACGTGCCAAGATCCAGCGAGAGAGGGAGGGAGGAATGGAGAGGGGAGGAGAGAAATTCTGGGAAAGTGAAAGAGATAGAGAGTTAGAGAGAGGGGAATTGACGAAGAAAAAGCTCTTAGGGCTTGGGAATTTTAGGGGAAAATGAGAGTGAGAGAGAAAGGGAGAGTTCGATTCCTAGGGATGAAGAGAAAGAATTAGGGAAATTACTTCTCCCCGTTTGCACAAACCTCCCTCCACATATATGTATTACATACATTCACAATCTCTTTCTCATCTCACATGCTATCTATATACACAAAATTTAAGCAAAATTCTAGCTTTCCATCCATCCATCTCATGCATATATACCCCCTCCCACTAAGTACTAGGAATATACAATTAGCGTATTCCAATTATTTCTTGATTGTATTTTCTTTATATTCACAATATACTAATACACCCATTTATATGTGTGTGTGTGTGTGTGTGTGTGTGTACATATACACACATATACACCATACCACATACATGTACACAAATATCTTTATACTTGTATTTGCAATTATTAAATTTTATTTCACTTAAAATTTTTCCCACAAAATTGCAAAAAATTTATTTTATATAAAACAGTCCGATCATCGCCTCAGATAATTCTGTCCGATCTCATTAATCAAATATTAGAATATTAAATTAGGATTTTAATAATTGGAGTATTACATCCTCAAACCAAACAAGCCCATAAGGAAGTGAAGAGTACAGATAATTTGATGGAGGACTTCCCAGTTGCAGTTGCAGTGTTGTAACTTATTAGGTGAAGCAGTGGTGCAACAAATGGAACAAATTAGTTGTGTCAAGTTCATGGAATTGTGCATGGTTGAATTTTCTTGATATATATCTTCTGCGTGGATGAGCCTCCAGATAATGGTATCAAATAACATTTTGTTGTGGGTATGACAGTTCTTGTAGCACCTACTATATGCACGATGTCAAAATATCAAAATTATTACTGAAGGGCATTTTAGTCACGAGTGCTTTTTATGGCTACGTATATATTTCTAATTATTAGCCCTTCAATTGCCCGCAGGAACGCTTTTGGGCTTCTGTCAGTTTCCCAGTTCTCACCCCTTTTCCATTCCTTCTCGTTTCATTTTTTAAGGGCATTTTTCAAAAAAAAATACAAATTTTAAAAATATTTTTTTAAAAATGACCTCTCTCAAAAATATTTTCAAAAACAATTCTAACACGCCATGTCGATGCCATGCCTACGAAAGGGCCTCCCAACATGGCACCCGCACTGGCAAGAGATCAGTTTTTCTTCATCCGAGTTGTGATGGAGATTATATTTTTTTTGCCCAACTGTTCTTTGATCGGGACTGGCAACTCTGGACAAGAGATTTAACTTTTTTTTTTCATTCTTTTCTTTTTATCTGGAGTTGCCAACCCCAAACAAAGAGAACTTAAAAAATAAATTTCATTTTTTTCCCTCTCTCCTCATCTCCCTCCTCCCCCTCTCCTCTCCTCTAAGGCACCCATCAACTTGTTGAACCCGGGCACAGTGGTGATGACGAGGGCTGCTGCTCTTGATCTGTGATGGCAACAGTGATGATGAGAGCTGCGACGGTGATGACGAAAAGGAAGACGACCGTGACGGCGATGGTGAGGAGGGCGAGGAGGAAGAGGTAGTACCCCAATAGCAGCTCCGGCCTCTTCCTCCTCATCTTCCTCGCCCTCCTTGTCATTATCATACTCCTCACTGTCACAATCCAACAGCAACAACCCATAAGAAGGAGCAATAGCCCAATAGCCCTTGTCGTCGTCGTCGCTATCGCCACTGTTCTCGTCGGCCTCCTCGTCGTTGCCCTTGTCATCACCGTTGTGCCCGGGTTTCACCAGCCGATGGGTGCCTTAGAGAAGGAGAGAGGCAGGAGGGAGACGAAGAGAGGGGAAGAGATAGGGGAGGGAGACGAGGAGAGAGGTGAGGGGGAAAATGAAAAATTATTTATGTTCTCTTTGTTTGCTAATCCCGGACATAGAAAAATAACTGAAAAAATTTAATCTCTTTATCCGGGGTTGACAACTCTGGACAAAAGGGAAAAATTGAAAAAAATTAAACAGAAAATTGGCTTAGACTCCATTCTTTTCAATTATTTTAGAAAAAATCTCAAATTCAAATTTTTCCCGCCTCAATCTCAATCCACATCGTTCATTTCAAATTAGACCCAATCATACAACTAACTTATATTTTCACTTTTTCAATTTTACCATTTTTCAGATCTCACCGATTAAGTTTTTTTTGGCTTTTTCCATCAGTTCTCTTCGTCAATCTTCTTCATCAAGCATCTCAACCTTCTTCAATTTTTATTTCATCTCCCTCGTCTTTCTTTCACCATGGCGATTGCTTTAGATCAGGATATGTTTTAAATGGCATCTTTGTTTTTTTTTCTTATTAATTCTTTTTGGGATCTTAAAGGTCTACTCTAGTTCTTATTTCAATTTTGTTGATCTTTTTTTAGGTTTTTGATGAATTAATTGTATCGACTGATTATCTTGATTCTTTTTTTTTATTTGGATCTATAGGCTTTACAGTTGCAATAATTATAACTAAAATTTTGACTCACAAATAATTCATCAAAAACTAACAATTAAAGTCGCAATCTTATAACTAAAATTTAGACTGCGACTTTTTAGGTTAACAAAAACTTAATACAACAAAGAATGCAATTAAAGTCGCAGTTTTATAACTAAAATTGTTTATTAATTTGAGAACTGAGACTACGGTCACAGTTCTACTAAATCTCAGTGAATTGTATTCCTATAACTGTTTCATTGATAATTGTTTATGAGAACTGTGATCACAGTCGCAGTACTTCTAAATCTCATCAAAATATATTTTCAATTACTGTTTTTATTTCATTTGTGGTATTTAGTGATGTTCATTTTTTTCTAAAAACGTAGGCATGTACTTATTTAGCAATGCAACTCTAGTCGCAATCACAATAAACACATGAAAGTGTGTTTCCTCACAAACTGCGATTTAAGTCGCTGTATAAAAACTGCGACTATGGTTGCAGTCAAAATAAATCTTAGATTTTTTTCTTCCAGTTCTATTTTTCATTATTTTTTGTTTAAAGAACTATAAAACATGTTCTTTATTATTTTTTTTATAGATATTGGATATTGGTGTTTTCGTTGTTCTTTCCTACGATGACGAATGTGTTGTGCAATGCGTTTGCATGGATTCCAAAGTGGATGGACTAAAGAAGCTAGAATGCAATAAGTAGAGTATTTTCACACCTTGGTCTATTGAAATATCTTATAATGAGGAGTTTAAGCGTTATGTAATTGAAACTAAGTCAAATTTATAATCTCTTGCTTCATTTTGTTGTGCTAAAAAATGTGTTATAGTTGAAATGTGTGAGATTGGTTGAAGTATGTAGAATTGTAAATGCTTCTAGTGATGTAAGCAGCAGTTTAATAGATTGTTTTGATGACCTTAATAAATTGAGTAGAGCAGTTTTGAAATTTATCACATGGTCTGATGCATTTTGAAAGGCTGGTCAGATCTTTGAAGGTGGAGTTATTGAATCCAGGGAGAAAGTTATCATGTACTACATTAAGACTGGTTACAAATATAAATTTATGTAGAGTGATAGCAATAGAGTTACTATTGAGTGCATTAAAAAAATATTAATTGCAAAGGATTCACACCTCTACTATGCTGAAAATGAATGAGTTTTTTGTGATTAAGAAAACTAAAAATAATCACACTTGTGATATTGAATGCAAATATATTAGAAACTATCATTTCACGAACAAGTTGATAAAGGAATTGATTCGTAATGAGATTCAAGACAAACCTTCTGTAAAGCCAAAATATATTATTAAAAGATTTAGAAGAGATTATGGTAGGTGGCTGAGTTATTGCATATACCGGCAAGGAATTGGCTTTGAAAGAGATAAATGGTGATGACTCCCTATCTTACTATTATTTTATATCTTACATTAAGCAATTAAGGGTGAGCAACCAAAATAGTTATTTTGTACTGAAAACTTATCCTGAAAATCACAAGTTCTCGCGACTATTCATACTTTTTAATGCTTGCATTTGAGGGTTTTACTTCTGCTGTCCTTTGTTATTTTTGGATGGAACCTTTCTAAAGGTCAAACATAAATATTGTATGCTTGCTGCGGCTGAATGGTGATGATGATATGTTTTTTACTTTTCATTTCGTTTGATTTTCTAATGTTTCACATAGTACCACGTGATATATTAGTTTCCCCACATGTTAATAACTTGGTTGCAGTTCATGAAAACACATACAAGTGTGTGTATAATGAGTATTGTGATCACAATCACATTTCTGTTAAATAGGAGTGATTGCAACTTTGATCGATGTGCTCACAGACACACAATGTTGGCTTTAGAAGGACTGCGTCCAGAGTCGCAATACTCATAAACTCATATCAGAGCTTATTTCTGTTTTTTAATGTTCGTTTGACATCACTTTATTATTTTAAACAAGTTTCTTCACATTTGTCACAATAATAATTGATTCTGAGAGTGATGACAACTGGCATTGATTCATGGAACGCCTCAAGGTCATTATAACTGGGGAAAGAATCTACACATTTATATCTGATAGACATTCTGAATTTATTGAAATCAATTCCAATTGTCTTTCCAAATTCTTACCATTCTTATTGTTATTGGCATTTGAAGATCAACTTGAAAGTAAGTATATTCAGCAAGGACTGTAGACGTACATTCATCCTTAAAAAGTTCAAAAAAGTTGCTTATGCACCAACTCACGAGGAGTTTCAGATAGAGTATAAAAATTTTGTCAAACTCGAAAGCCAACAAGCAAACAAATTCTTAGACAATGTGTCACTTGAAAATTAGGTCAATGATACTTTCCTGGACAAAGATATTGTTGGAGGAGAGAGTACAGTAGAGGAGTTGATGTCATGCCAGGTGCTGTCAAAGATTGTCGAGGAGTCTATGACGAAAGGCAAAGGGACATCGGGCAGGAAACAGCAGCAGCACAGCAGAACAGGAGATCGGTCGACCGGCCTGGTCGACCGACGTGCACAGCATGCACAGGAACGGTCGCGGTCGACCGGCCGGTCGACCGCAGGGCTCTGACTGACAAACACCCAACTCTCGGGTTTTTTGGGTCGACCGCCCGGTCGACCGGAAGCCCTTGACTGACAAAACCCAACTCTCGGGTTTTCTGGGTCGACCGGCCCGGTCGACCGGTATTGGAGAATTGGGAGGTCGGTCGACCGCCCGGTCGACCGACAGACGGGTTCTGGGTAAAAATCTGCTGATTTGTTTTTTGAGGTATTTAAGCCTCATGTTGATTCTAGGGTTTGTAACCTGCGGGAATTGTAGTTGCTCTGAGTACTCTTGCATTCAAAGAGACTTAGAGTTATTGTAATCATCTTCCACAAATAAATCTCTCCATTGATTGCCCCGAGGACGTAGGCATTCAGGCCGAACCTCGTTAAATCGTGTGTTTTGTGATTGTGTGTTCTTCTCTTGTGATTTCTGTGATTTGGGTGGTTTTTGTGGCTGTGGAGATTGTGTGATTCTCTATTGGTTGTTGTCGGTGCGCACAACAAGTGGTATCAGAGCATCCAGGTTACGCTTGGGATTCTGAGGATTCGAAGGGTTCCAGATCTGATCAGGTGGAGATCGTGTGTCGATCTCAGGTCAGAGGTATTGGTGTTCTAGGAGATCGTGTGTCGATCTCAGGAGGACGCAAGGAGGGCTCGTTGAATCTGTGTTTGGAGTAGATCCGGTGAGAAACTCGATCTAGGGTTTCAAGAGGCAGGTAAAAATCCCATTTTTATCTGAGTAGAGATTTATTCCAATCTGGTTATTCTTCCGCATAAATAGAGAAACAAAAGAAGATCTCAATGGCAGAAGAAACTGCATCTGTTAAGACAATGAACAATCACCCAAGGATTGAAGTTGTTAAGTTTAATGGGACTAACAATTTCGGTATGTGGAGATGTGAGGTTATGGATGCACTGAATGCATCAAACCTCGAGGACACTCTCCTATTGGAGAGGAAGAAGAACACTACCACTGATGAAGATTGGGCAAAGACGAACAGATCGGCATGTGGCTTGATACGTTCATGCTTGTCACAAGACATAAAATACCTTGTGCAACATGAGACGTCAGCGAAGAAACTGTGGCAAACCCTTGAAAAGAAGTACCTGAAGAAGAGTGTAGAGTTCAGGTTGCAGCTTAAGAGTAAGCTGTATCAGTTCAGGATGCAGAAGGGGAGCACAGTCAATGAGCACATTAACCGATATACGAAGCTTCTTACAGATCTGCTGAATTTGGATGTCAAGCTAGAAGAGGAAGATAAGGCTGTTATCTTTCTGAATTCACTACCTGCAGAGGAGTACGAGACATTCACACTGACCTTTATTAATGGAAGGCAGAGCTTGGATTATGATGAGGTGTCATCTTCATTGATTAGTTATGAAACAAGGAAGAATGAAAGATATCCCTCTCAGACAAGTTCATCAGCAGAGGCATTGGAAGTAAGAGGTAGAGGATCATCAAGGAAGGGAAAGGAGATTAGGGGAAGATCAAAGTCCAGGCCGGGCTTCAGGGATCTCAAGAAAAATCAGTACGCATTCTGCAAAGAGATTGGGCACTGGAAAGTAGACTGTCCAAAATTCAAAGGAAAGAAGAAAGAGTCAAAATCTGAAGCAAATCTCGCAAAAGTGGTAAAAACTGCAAGCAGCAAATCACAGGCAGATGGATCAGATTCGGATTCTTCAGTGTTCTCGTTTTCAGTCACCACTCCTGTCATTGGTTACTCGGGGGAGAACGAGTGGATCTTGGACACAGGTGCAACATATCATGTATGCCCTAATCGAGACTGGTTTACCAGTTTTGAGAAGTTGGAGGGGTGTTCGGTCGTCATGGGCGACGATCACCCATGCATCATGGAGGGTGTTGGCACTATTCCAATCAGGATGTTTGATGGGATGGTGAGGGAATTGAAAGAAGTGAGATATGTTCCTCAGCTAAAGAGGAACTTGATCTCTATAGGAGTTTTGGAATCACTGGGGCTCGGAGTGTCAATTAAGGATGGAGTTCTTAAAATGACAAAGGGCTCGATGGTGGTGTTGAAGGCCGATCGCCGTAACAACTTGTATTATTTGAAGGGTAGTACAGTGACAGGGCAGGTGGCAGCTTCAACCAGTCAGAAGGAAGATTCAACCCGGCTGTGGCACATGAGGCTGGGACATGCAGGGGAGAAATCAATGCAAACTCTTGTGAAGAAAGGGTTGCTGAAGGGTGCTGAGACCTGCAAGCTGGATCTATGTGAACATTGCATCATCGGTAAGAAGACCAAGGTGAAGTTTGGCACAGCTTCGCACTGCACAGAGGGTATTCTTGACTATGTTCACACGGATGTATGGGGACCTACCAAGACTGCATCGATTGGAGGTAACCACTATTTTGTGTCGTTCATTGATGACTACTCTAGGCGCTGTTGGGTGTACACTATGCGACACAAAGGTGAAGTCCTAGAGCTGTTTGTGAAGTGGAAGGCTAATCTGGAGAGAAGCACAGGAAGGAAGATCAAGGTTCTCCGTTCTGACAATGGAGGGGAGTACAAATCCGATCCGTTCCTACAGCTATGCCTTGATGAGGGCATCGAGAGACACTTCACAGTACCGGAGAATCCGCAACAAAATGGGGTGGCTGAGAGGATGAACCGAACTTTGCTAGAGAAGGTTCGATGTATATTATCCAATGCAGGACTGCCAAAGAAGTTCTGGGCTGAAGCTTTGGGGTATGCATGCCACCTTGTGAACAGGTTGCCGTCGTCTGCAATAGGGGGGAAGACTCCTCTTGAAGCTTGGTCAGGAAGAACTGCTCAGGATTATGATTTGCTACGGGTTTTCGGATGTCCAGCCTAGTACCACGTCAGAGAAGACAAGTTGGACCCAAGGGCAAAGAAAGGGGTGTTCGTTGGCTTCAAGCGAGGAACCAAGGGGTTCAAGATTTGGGACCAAAAGGACAACAAATTCATAATCAGCAGGGATGTCACATTCGATGAGGCTTCACTGATGAAGCCCACGGTCTCTAAGCAGGTGGAGACCAGTAAGACCAAGGAGCTATTGCAGCAGGTGGAGAGTGATGCAGATCCACCATCTCTAGAGGATTCAGTATCAGTTCGGATCATTCCTGAGGTGACACAGGGTGGTGATCAAGTTGCAGAAGAAGATGCTGAAGTTGTTGAAGAGGATCAGGAGCAGGTCATGGGTACTGTTCCAGATCCTACTGCAGTTGGAAGACCACGGAGGAATACTAGGAGACCAGGCTGGCTCACCACCGATATGGTTGTTTCATATGCACTTCCAGTTGTTGAAGAGGCTATTCCATCTACCTTCAGAGAAGCTGAGATCAGTTCAGAAGCAAATATGTGGAAAGAGGCCATGAATGAAGAGATGAAATCTCTTTATAAGAACAACACATGGGAACTCACCAAGTTGCCCAAGGGGAGAAGGCCATAGGGTGCAAGTGGGTATTTGCAAAGAAGCAGGGATCTCTCCAAGAGGATGCAGTGCGCTACAAGGCAAGGCTGGTGGCTAAAGGCTACGCTCAGAGAGAAGGAATCGACTATAACGAGGTGTTCTCCCCAGTAGTTAAACACTCGTCTATTCGGATTCTATTGGCTTTGGTGGCGCAGAATGAGTTGGAACTTGACCAACTTGATGTGAAGACCGCCTTTCTCCACGGCGATCTTGAGGAGGAGATTTATATGACACAGCCCACAGGTTATAAAGCTGCAGGGAAGGAAGATTTAGTATGTAAGCTGAAGAAATCGCTGTATGGTTTGAAGCAGTCTCCTAGACAGTGGTACAAGCGATTTGACAGCTTCATCATGAAGAAGAAGTACACACGAAGCCATTTCGATCCATGCGTGTACTACAACAAGTTACCATCAGGTGAATATATCTATCTACTTCTTTATGTAGATGATATGTTGATTGCTTCTAGGTCAAGATCTGCTATTGATTCTCTGAAGAAGATGTTGTCGTCAGAGTTTGAGATGAAGGACCTGGGTGAAGAAAGGAAAGTATCGGGCATGGAGATCACAAGAGACAGGAAAGCTGGCAGGATAAGTTTGACTCAGAAGGGCTATCTGGAGAAGGTACTGCAGAGGTTTAATATCGGGAAGGATACTAAGTCTGTTAGTACACCAATGGCGCCGCACTTCAAATTGTCAGCGAAGATGTCTCCAAAGAGTGTTCAAGAGCGTGAGCATATGTCTCATGTTCCATATGCCAATGCGGTGGGTAGCTTGATGTATGCAATGGTGTGTACGAGGCCAGATCTATCACAGGCAGTCTCCATGGTGAGCAGATACATGCATGATCCTGGACAGGGTCATTGGGAAGCTGTGAAGTGGATCCTGAGGTACATCAAGGGAACTGTTGATGTAGGCCTAGTGTTCGAGAAGGACGACACCGGAAAGCAAGAGTGCATAGGGTATGTGGATTCAGACTATGCAGGTGACCTTGACAAACGCCGGTCGACGACGGGATATGTCTTCACATTCTCGCAGGCACCGGTGAGTTGGCGCTCCACACTTCAGTCTACAGTCGCTTTGTCGACCACAGAGGCTGAATATATGGCTATGACAGAGGCCATGAAGGAGGCAATTTGGCTTCAGGGATTGCTTGATGACTTGGGTGTGGAACAGGATATGTTGAAGATAAACTGTGACAGCATGAGTGCCATTTACCTGGCAAGGAACCAAGTCTATCATGCAAGGACGAAGCACATCGATGTCAGGTATCACTTTGTTCGGGAGATTCTGGAAGAAGGTGACATTGACTTGTTGAAGATTCACACTTCGGAGAATCCGGCCGATATGCTTACAAAGGTGGTGTCGGGAGTAAAGTTTGCACACTGTAAAGACTTGCTTCATATCCTTCAGGTGAATTGAGCTTGCTGAAGCTCATTTGGGTGAACTACGGACGGCTTGATCCCTTGGGCAAGGGGTACGTAGGCAACCGGGTTGGTGCAGCCGCTTTCGAGTCGACATTCGGCTCAGATTTGGAAATCTTCACCGAGGTGGAGAATTGTTGGAGGAGAGAGTACAGTAGAGGAGTTGATGTCATGCCAGGTGCTGTCAAAGATTGTCGAGGAGTCTATGACAAAAGGCAAAGGGACAGCGGGCAGGAAACAGCAGCAGCACAGCAGAACAGGAGATCGGTCGACCGGCCCGGTCGACCGACGTGCACAGCATGCACAGGAACGGTCGCGGTCGACCGGCCGGTCGACCGCAGGGCTCTGACTGACAAACACCCAACTCTCGGGTTTTTTGGGTCGACCGCCCGGTCGACCGGAAGCCCTTGACTGACAAAACCCAACTCTCGGGTTTTCTGGGTCGACCGGCCCGGTCGATCGGTATTGGAGAATTGGGAGGTCGGTCGACCGCCCGGTCGACCGACAGACGGGTTCTGGGTAAAAATCTGTTGATCTGTTTTTTGAGGTATTTAAGCCTCATGTTGATTCTAGGGTTTGTAACCTGCGGGAATTGTAGTTGCTCTGAGTACTCTTGCATTCAAAGAGACTTAGAGTTATTGTAATCATCTTCCACAAATAAATCTCTCCATTGATTGCCCCGAGGACGTAGGCATTCAGGCCGAACCTCGTTAAATCGTGTGTTTTGTGATTGTGTGTTCTTCTCTTGTGATTTCTGTGATTTGGGTGGTTTTTGTGGCTGTGGAGATTGTGTGATTCTCTATTGGTTGTTGTCGGTGCGCACAACAGATATGATCGGGTATCCTCCACTGTAGCTGAGAGTTTCAACTCATGGATTCTTGAAGAACGACAACTTCCAATAACATTCATGTTAGATTCGATTCGAAGAAGATTAATGATGAAGTTTGCGGAGAATAAAGAAATCTCTAGGAGTTGAAACTTAATCTTCTGTCCAACATTTGAGAAGAAGTTGGCTGCCAATATGGAATCTCTCAGAACAATGAAACTGATTAGGTCAAGCAATATCGTCTTTGAGGTGTTGTCGTTGGACCAAAATTTTCGTGTTGACCTCTCATGACTTTTTTGTTTGTGCAATCTTTGGCAAATTCAGGGTTTCCCTTGTTCTTATGATGTAGCTTCCATTAGTAACATTGGAGAATCTCTGTATGACTACTATGATCAGTTTTTCCTAGCTTTTATATTCCGGCTTTCTTACAACTAGTTTATGCAATCTATATTAACGAGTATTGATGATAATGAGGTCCCTGATAAACCAGCAATACTATCGCCTGATGCTAAACGTCCCCTAGGAAGACCCGAAAACATCGAGTTGAAAATAGGGGTGCATCATCAAGGAGGAAGATGAAGTGTAGTCAGTGTAATTTGTAAGAAAATCACAAATATACATACACTGTAAATATGAATTAGTTCCAATTGAAAGTTACTGTATCACGAAATAATCTTTTTGTTGATGGAATTTATTTTTTTATTGAATTGTATTGTTATTTTAATTATTTTTAATTTTAAATCAATAATGTGACCAAAGTCACAATCATAAATATGTTTAGCGAATTCTTTTTTAAAATACTGTGATCGTTGATTACAGTTTTTATAAACAATAAGAACTATGTGAGTTCACTCATGATTGCAATCTTGTCACACTTCTGATAGAGAGCGCCAAGTTTCATATTTGCATGCTCACTGCGATTAAGGTCACTGTCCTTTAAAAACTATACTAAAGTACTACAATCACAGTCACAGTTTCTATAATTAATGAAAACTTTTGTAATCTTATGCATAAGTACGACCATAATCACAATCTTTATAAAGAAATTAAATCTTCACATTGTGTACGCACTGGGATCCAGTCCATACTGGGGTTTTAAGGGAAGGGAATTACACAGTGCGAGAAGAAATGATCGTATTCCTCATAATAAGGATTGCGAGCATAAGGACTGCAAATACGATCATGAGCACCGCGACTATGGTTATGACAACAAAATTCTTACAAAGTCGCAGTCCCCAAGTCGCAATTACAGTCGCAGTTGCATTTCTCACAAAATCGTAGTCGCAGACTTGGAACGCTTTCAGTTACTATTGTGGTCACGATTAAAAGTTAAAATGGAAATATTTTAGTCTTTTGTATTTTTGTGAGTAAACCATCAGTCAAACACATGTTTGCAATTCAGAGCCCGCCAAAAAAGTTGAGACCCAGTAGAAGAAAAAATTGTAATTAAGGTTTTTCCTAATTAAGTTTTATTATCGGTGGTTCTGTTCAAAATCTCCAAAATTAAATTTCTTTGTCCGTAGTTGTCAATCGCGGAGGAAGAAAAAAAATCGATCTCTGCCAGCGTGGGGGCAACACTGGCGGGGCAAAATGTCCTGCCGCCGATGTGATGCCGACATAACGTATTAGAGTTCAATTGTTTAAGATACTTTTGAAAGGGTCGACTTTTGAAAATATTTTTTAAAATTGGAAATTTTTTTTTTTTTTTTTGGGAAAAAATGCCCTTCTTTTAATCCCGGTCTTTCGCTTCGGGCTCTCTGTCAGAATCTACACCAATGGCGAAGTTTTGTTCTACTGCCTTAAAACCCAAGTTTCTTTAGCTAGTTTAAGTTATCAATTCAAGCGATTTTACGCATTTGGCATCAGTTGATCCAAACAATTTTTGTTCTACAATAGCTAAAAATCTTTCTTCTTTTGTTCAAACGACGCGGAAAACCCTATTTTTTTTTCTTTTGATTTAATTCGTATGAATACTTCAATTTTAATTGACATGAGCCTGATTTTTAATTTTAATTTTTAAGAAAATTTTGTTAATTTTGTGGTTAATCTGCATTTCTTTGTGTTGCTCGGCTCTAATTACCCTTAAACTTGCTCCTAGATGGATTTTGTAGGAGTGTAAATTATCAATTGGGGCTTTTAATAGTCCAAAAAGAGATGGGAAGATCGATAGTGATGTCAACCATAAGATCCAAGCTGGCTAGTTGAAATGGAAGAGCGCAACAAGAATTTTATGAGAATAACGTCGAGTCAGAGGATTGGAAATATTTGTTGGGGGTTTGTCCCCCTCTGTAACAGAGTGAAATCCGCGAGGCTTGGTTCTGTCTTTCTTATGAATAACATTGATAAATAATTTTATCTATAGCATATTGAAAAAGTTATTTTTTTAGTAGCTTTGAACTGCAAAGCTTGGCTCTTTAACCTTAGATGCTATGAACTTTTAGTTTTGTTTAGTAGAGGATTATTGTCAATCACAGTTATAGGTTACTTAGTGCACTGTTGAAGCGACTTCTCTTAGCACAAGTGGCTGTTCTTGGGATATATCTTGAGCCTTAGTTTTTGTTGGATATCAGGGAGGTGAAGGAAAGATTAGTGAAATCCATCCCTTCCTCTCTCGAATCATGAGCATCCAAATTGTTAATTCAGCTGCTGTGTTTAGAAACAAAACTGGCAGACATGCATGTTATTGTTAAGAAAAGACAATGGCTACCCACCCCGTCAAATCCACTGTGCACCATAAATGAGTTTACTATGTGCTGATGCAAGCGATAACGCAAGCGACTGCATAGTGCCCCCAAGGTTTTCCTATAAATAGGCCCTTCCTGATTCATTTCAATGTACACACAAATTCAGAAATCAATAAGAATTCCTACTTCTACTCTGCCTCTAAAATTCTCTGCTTTGATGTTATATTCTCGGAGTTTTACAACACGTTATCAGCACGATCACTCTAGTCTATCCCCAGCCTCTACCTCCATCAGCTCAGGAAAAAGGCTACCACGTCAAGTCTCTGCCTCCATTAGCTTAAGGTAAAACTTGTCACGAGCCTCTGCTTCCATTGCTCAAGGAAAAGTCCTATCACAAGTCCCAGCCCCTACCTCTACAATCTCAAGGTAAAATTGACAAGTTACTATAATTATAATATTCGTATAACACCACTACTATAATGAAAGGAGGCTCTGCCACCTATTTATAGAAATGTGATGTGATTACGAAAAACTGAATTATTATACTAATTATATTCATATAACACCACTACTATAAAGAAAGGAGGCTCTGCCACCTATTTATAGTAAAGTGATGTGATTATGATATCTTTACTAACCTCTAATTTGATGCTTGTGTGGATTAAACCCCAAGCTACTAATATTGTATACTTTATTATTCTGTTATTTATATATGTATAAACACCCACTGAAAGGTTTACCGAGTAGCGTGGTGTGCCAATATTTATTTCAATAATTATTGCTTTATTAATAATGCCTGCAAAACACCCACCAAGTAGAGTGGCGTGCATATATTATAGCTCATAAATATATGTAGTACAATGCATTTATTTTACCATTTCCTTAATTACAATATTTAATTATATAAAATCTAAATTATTTTTCTCTCTCCCCCCAACGGCTATAAACCCAACGGTTATAAACCCCCAACGGCTATATCCCCAAATGGCTAAAACCCCAACGGCTATAAACGGCTATTTTTCATCCTATAAATTGGTGAATTCTAAACCACATAACTCACTCCTCAATCTCTCTTCATTCTCAAAATTTTCATCATCTCTAGAAGCTTTGCGTTCGAGTTTTTCGCAAGATGCTTAGTCCAGCTTTGATGTTTATTATTGCCGTCATCATCATCAATACTTCTTTCATTTTTCTTGGAGATATGGATCTAAGTGAATTGTACCCGTATTTTTTTTATTTTAATATTCACCTTCCCTCTTCTACATGTAGCTATTATGGTTGACATGCAAGTTTTCTTTGAGAAATAAAAAATGTTGTGATTCTAATTATTTTTATATTTTGTTATAGTTATCACCATGTCAAACTTTGCAAAGCTTGAGTTCATTCCACTTGATATCACGGGAAGGAATTATATGTCGTGGGTTATTGATATTGAGATGCATCTTGAGTCAATGGGTCTCACTGAAACCATTAAAGAAATAAACTCTACGACATTGTAAGATAAGGCAAAGGCGACAATCTTTATCCGCAGACATCTTGATGAAAGTTTAAAATGTGAATATCTCACTGTAAGAGACCCAGGTGTCTTATGGAAAAATCTCAAAGAAAGATTTGATCACCAAAAGGAAGTTATACTCCCTGCCACCCGTGATGAATGGAATGCTTTGCGCTTCTAAGATTTTAAGAAAGTTAGCGACTACAACTCTGCAATGTTCAGAATAGTATCCCAGTTGAAATTCTGTAGGGTAGATATCACAGATGAAGAAATGTTGGAGAAGACTTACTCTACATTTCATGCATCTAATATAACACTGCAACAACAATATGGGTTGCGTGGCTTTAAGAAATATTCTGAACTAATTTCATCTCTTCTTGTGGCAGAGAAAAATAATGAACTTTTGATCAAAAATCATCAGTCTCGTCCCACTGATTCAGCAGCATTTCCAGAAGCAAATGCTGCATTTTCTAAAAATTATGGACGAGGATATAATTATGGACGCGGCCGTGGACGTGGTCGTGGTCGTGGCCGTGGACGTGACCGTGGACGCGGTCGAAGTGGTTTTTACAACCCTTCACAGAATAACGTGATCCACAAGAAGCATCATGTAGAAAGACATGAAAAAGAAAAAGATGTTCGTGAAAGTTCTCTTCGGAATCCTGAAGATTCCTGTTATAAATGTGGCTCCAAATGACACTGGTCTAGAGTGTGTCGAACACCGGAGCACCTTTGCAAGCTTTACAAAGCATCCTTAAAAGGAAAAGAGAAAGAAGTGAATTTCACTGAACATGATGATCCTATGGATGATTCAACTCATCTTGATGCTTCAGATTTTACTGATGATTTTGTTGATCTTCCAATCCATCATGATACTGGTGATAATTAGACATATGGTTATGTATTATCATATTTTGTTATTTGTAATTTTCAAATTTATTTTTGAATAAAATATTTCCCTTATAATAATATGTTTCAAATTTTATTCTTACCAAATTGTTTATTTTGCATGAAGCTTGATATGGATTATTCTAATGATGAAGTCAAGACCAAAAGTGGAGAGATTTGCATACCGGATAGCGGTACAACACATACTATTCTTAAACATAAAAGGTACTTCTCTGAATTAAAACCAACAAAGGCAATCATCAATACAATATCAAGTCCTGTAGACTTGATTGAAGGGACTGGTAAAGCCAGCTTTATATTGCCAAATGGAACAAAGTTTTTCATAAAAGATGCTTTGTTCTCACCAAAATCCAAAAGAAATTTGTTGAGTTTTAATGATATATATCTTCATGGATATGATACTCAGTCTGCAACTGAAGAAAATATGAACTATATGTATCTTACTACTTATATATCAGGAAAGAAGTGCATACTAGAAAAACTACCAAAGCTTTCCTCAGGATTGCATTATACATATATAAATGTGATAGAATCACATATGGTAGTTAAAGAAGATACATAGACAGTAACTCTGTGGCATGATCGTTTAGGTCATCCTGGTTCAATGATGATGCGAAGAATTATTGAGAATTCACATGAGCATACATTAAAGGGCCAGAAGATCCTTCAAGTTAGTAAAATTCCATGTGAGGCTTGTTCTCTAGGAAAATTAATCACAAGGCCATCACCAGCTAAAATAAAGACAGAATCACCTACATTTCTTGAACGTATCCAAGGTGATATCTGTGGGCCTATACACCCATTGTGTGGACCATTTAGATATTTTATGGTATTGATAGATGCCTCTAGTAGATGGTCACACGTTTGTTTATTGTCAACTCGCAATGTGGCATTTGCGAGATTTCTTGCTCAGATAATTAGATTAAGGGTACAATTTCCTGATTATACAATCAAGAGAGTTAGACTTGACAATGCTGGTGAGTTCACGTCTCAGGCTTTTAATGATTATTGTATGTCGATTGGAATAGTTGTTCAACATCCTATTGCCCATGTACATACACAAAATGGTTTGGCTGAGTCGCTGATTAAACGCCTCCAACTTATTGCTAGACCATTAATAATAAGAACAAAGCTTCCTATTTCTGTATGGGGTCATGCAGTTTTACATGCTGCAGCATTAATTCGCATCAGACCAAGTGCATATAATGAGTACTCCCCTCTACAATTAGCATTTGGTCAAGAACCAAATATTTCCCATCTTAGAATTTTTGGTTGTGCGGTATAGTACCAATTTCTCCACCACAACGTACAAAGATGGGCCCTCAAAGGAGACTGGGAATACATGTCGGCTATGAATCTCCTTCTATTATAAGATATCTGGAGCCTAAAACTGGCGATGTTTTTACGGCTCGGTTTGCCGATTGCCACTTCAATGAGGCAATTTTTCCAGCATTAGGGGGAGAAAAGAAACAGCTGGAGAAGAAGATTACATGGAGTGAACCATCCTTATTGCATCTTGATCCTCACACAAGACAATATGAGACAGAAGTGCAAAAGATTATGCATTTACAAGAAATAGCAAATCAATTGCCAGATGCGTTCACTGATACAAAAAGAGTGACTAAATCATATATACCAGCTGTAAATGCTCCTGCTCGGATTGAAATCCCAAAAGGACAATCCGAGAATGAAGTCACTCATGAGTTTAAGACACGCCTGAAGCGTGGTAGACCAATCGGTTCCAAAGATAAAAATCCTCGAAAAAGAAAAGGAGCAGATAAGCACGATGACCCCAATGTGCAAGAATGTGTTTCAGAAGAAACACAAAATAAGCAAGAATGTGTTCCAAAAGAAACACAAAATAAGACAAATCAAGAGATGAAAAATCCTGAAGATATAGAAAATCATGAAATCTCTATTGATTAAGTCAATACAGGAGGATTATGGAATCAAAAAGATGGAAAATATAGATGAAATATTTTCCTATTCCATAGCTTGTGATATTGTTAACGGAAGTGAGGATCCTGAACCAAGATCCGTCACTGAATGTCAAAATAGACCTGATTGGACAAAGTGGAAAGACGCTATACAGGCTGAATTGAGTTCGCTTAATAAGCGCAAAGTATTTGGGCCTATTATCCTCACGCCAGAAGCCGTGAGGCCAGTAGGATACAAATGGGTCTTTGTACGAAAACGCAACGAGAAAAACGAGATTGTGAGGTATAAAGCTCGACTTGTTGCTCAAGGTTTTTCGCAAAGACCTGGAATTGATTATGAAGAAACGTATTCTCCAGTAATGGATGCAATTACGTTTAGATATTTAGTCAGCCTAGCAGTTTCTAAAAATTTAGAAATGCGTCTTATGGATGTTGTTACAGCTTATTTATATGGATCGCTTGATAGCGATATTTATATGAAAATCCCTGAAGGATTTAAAATGCCTGAAGCATTAAATTCAAAACCAAAGAATTATATTCGATCAAATTGCAAAGATCGTTATATGGGTTAAAACAATCAGGACGCATGTGGTATAATCGCTTAAGCGAGTATTTATTAAAAGAAGGATATGTAAATAATCCTATATGCCCATGTGTTTTTATAAAGAAAACAACATCCGGATTCATCATCATTGCTGTATATGTTGATGATTTAAATATTATTGGGACTCACAAAGAGATCCTAGAAGCAATGATATATTTAAAGAATGAATTTGAAATGAAAGACCTTGGAAAAACCAAATATTGTATTGGTTTACAGATTGAGCACTTTTAAAGTGGAATACTTTTGCATCAATCAAATTATACTGAAAAGGTCTTAAAACGCTTTAACATGGATAAAGCAAACCCTTTGAGCACTCCAATGGTTGTTAGATCATTGAATGTGAAAAAAGATCCATTTCGCCCTCGCGAAGATAATGAAGAGGTTCTTGGTCCTGAAGTACCATACCTAAGTGTAATTGGAGCTCTTATGTATCTGGCTAATTGTACCCGACCAGATATAGCATTTGCTACTAACTTATTAGCAAGATTTAGCTCATCTCCTACACGGAGACATTGGAATAGTATTAAACATGTATTTCGTTATCTTCGAGGAACAACTAACTTTGATTTGTTTTATTCCAGAGGATCAAAATAAGAAATAACTGGTTATGCAGATGCAGGTTATTTGTCAGATCCACATAAAACCAAGTCTCAAACAGGATATGTGTTCACATGTGGAAGTGCAGCGATCTCTTGGCGTTCACAAAAGCAGACACTTATTGCCACTTCTTCTAATCATGCTGAAGTCATAGCACTTCATGAAGCAAGTCGAGAATGCGTATGGCTAAGGTCTGTAACTCAACACATCCAAGAAACTTGTGGATTACCAGTCAACAGAGATCCAACAGTACTGTTTGAAGACAATGCTGCATGTGTCGCTCAAATGAAGGAAGGATTCATCAAAAGCGACCGTACCAAGCATATACCCCCAAAGTTCTTCTCATTCAGCCAAGAGCTTGAAAAGGATAAGAAAATTAATATTCAGTATATCCGATCAAGTGATAATGTGGCAGATCTCTTTACAAAGGCGCTTCTCCCTACAACTTTCAGAAAACTTATTCATGATATTGGGATGCGTCATAAGCGAGATTTATGAAGAAGAAATACTTATGTCAACTTGAGGGGGAGCTTACGTGGCTGCACTCTTTTTCCCTTACTATGGTTTTGTCCCACAGGGTTTTCCTGGTAAGGTTTTTAACGAGGCAGCATAAAACACGTATACGGAGATGATGTACTCTTTTTCCCTTCGCTATGGTTTTGTCCCACTGGTTTTCCTAGCAAGGTTTTTAATGAGACATCATGTATGGTGGATAGCCAAGAGGGAGTGTTAAGAAAAGACAATGGCTACCCACCCCCGTCAAATCCACTGTGCACCATAAATGAGTTTACTATGTGCTGATGCAAGCGATGACGCAAGCGACTGCATAGTGCCCCCAAGGTTTTCCTATAAATAGGCCCTTCCTGATTCATTTCAATGTACACACAAATTCAGAAATCAATAAGAATTCCTATTTCTACTCTTCCTCTAAAATTCTCTGCTTTGATGTTATATTCTCGGAGTTTTACAACAGTTATATTTTTCTTGCTTGTGGTCAAATATGTTCTTCACCTTTTTATCTCGTAGATTTCAAAGTCAACATGCTGACTGCTGGATTAAAGCTGATGCTGACAAGTGGATCATTCACCATAGAATGTCCTTATATCTTCTGTGTTAGTTCATAGACTGGATTGAGATGATGACATTTTTCCATGCTGTTTCTGCCGAAGATTGTCTCTCCATGTGGAGAGATTGTTGAACTGCGAGTGATGAAGGATCAGAATGGCGCGTTGAAGGTCTAGATTCTCCTCTTATCTCAGTTTGGTTCTATTTTCGTGCATGCTTTCTGTTTTAAGCCTCTCTTTGGTGGGGCATTTATACAGAAGAAACTTACCATTTCCTTTTGTCTCCTGGTAGGGTTTTTGCTTTGTTCAGTTTTCAACAACAACAAGAGGCTGCTTCGAAAGCTCATAAAGGGGAAAAAAATGGAATTATGGTAGGAACATCATATGTATCCTACTTACATTCAGTATCCTCTCATTACTTCTTATAAATATACCGTACAACATAGTTATGAACTGTTGACATAACTGTAAGTTTTTGAGTTTTTATTATAGGACCAACAGATAAAAGTGCGAAGAGAAAAGACTGAATAATTTAGAGACTAGGGGAGGAACTAACAAATTTAGAATTTGTAATGTTCATGGTTAATAAAATGATATCTCTCCTGATATATTAAATAGTTTTATCCATAACTTTCCCTACAACCTAGGAGAATTAAGGAGATTGATAAGACATGTGACTTGTGATAGGGAGGTCGTAAGGTCAAACCATGCCAAAGTAACAATAGTGAAGAATTTTCTCCCGTAGATTTGGGAGGGAGGGGGGTGGAGGTACCCACCTTAACCCCATGTCCAGCAACTATCTTAACCTAAAGACGTACAAACATGGCTAGGAAACTTGTGTATGAGATAACATGGAAATTCCTAACAAAATAGGACAAAGGGAGAAGATGACATAACTGAAAGATGATGATAGAGAATGTGTACACAAGTATATACATGTATAGACACAAACACATTCGAGCGTGAGGACCTCGAAGACCATGAAGACAACAGTAAGGAAGAGGAAGACCATGAACTCCCACTTCCCCGCCAACTTCATCGCGGTCAACCTTCAGATTCAAACCAACGTCATCGTCTTTGCCTTCAGATCCGGATCCATCGCCAAGATCCTTTTTCTCGGATCCTTCTGCATCTACCTTGCAATCTCTAGGGCGGCGACGGAAAGGGTTCTAATTTGACCAATGCATTAGTGAAAAATCTTGTTAATTTAGAATGACCTTTTCTTAATTTGATGAAGTCAAGATTGAAGTAAACTTCATGGTCGTACTAGTATTGTTGTTATGGGCTTTCTAGTTTTATATGATTGTAGTTGAGTTCTTGGTTTGGTTTGATAACTAGGTAGGTAGGTTTAATGGATGTTTGATTTAAAGCACGACAGCGAGCACGGCTGCGAACCCAAGGCCAGGTCGAGATCATGAGGGCGACGTTCTTCCCCTGAACGAGATCAAAGTATATTGTGCTTTTGTTGTTGTCACGGTTGTTGCTATTGAGAACGGTCACGACGGCGTGGACGAGAATGAATTTTTTTTAAAAAATAAATTCAGTTATAACGGCGGTTCTTATATGAACCGACGTTAAATCCCTGGTATACGACGACGGTTTAAAACCGCCATTGTTTTCTCCCAGGTTTCACGTCGCCTGGATAGATGGTGGTTTTCAAAATCACTGCTATTTCTGTTTAACGTCGGTTTTAAACCGCCGTAGAAGCTCATTTTTGTTGTAGTGATACGAGCACAACTTTGACATTCTTTTTTCTATTAAAATAGTCTTTAATACATAAATTAAAGTAATGTGCATCTCAATATGTATTGAGTATCTAAGAAGTGTAGAAATTGTGCCCTAGAACTGATCGAGAAGTGCTGGAAAAGTGTCAAAGAAATGTCCAACGTTGCAAGGTCTATGATAAAATTGAGGACACATTTGTGCAGTATCCAATCGTTCACATTATGTAGCATAAACACTGCTACCATGAAGTTGTATCCGTGTCCAACACTCTAACACCCGTGTCGGATGTAGTTCTCAGAGAGTTTCTAAACATGTCATTAATTATATGCTATATCTTTTAATTTAAGATACTTGTCAGACACTACTTTGACACGAGTCCTACATTTATCATACACTTCTTCGTTCCCGTTGAGATTTATTTAGATTCATGTATATATCAAAGTATAGTAGTCAGACTTTATTAATCGGATCCAAAAGCATGAGGGGATCGGTTGAGAGAAGATAGAATTGGTCAGAATTGTTGGTTTCTGGAATCAATCTGACAACTAATCAATATCACTGAAATATCAATAATCTAATTGGCCAGGTCGGTAAATATCAGGTGGGAGGTTTTCCGTTCAATAGAACGTTCCTTAATTTAAGAACCACCTTTTAATTTCCTTCCTTGGTTAAACACCAATTAGACTAATATAAATCAGTCTCAATATACTGAATATCAGTATATCTCATGTATAAAGAAATTAATTCACTTATACAGTACTTGGATTGAGGTACGCTTAAAGCGAATCTTCTTAAGACAATTACGTCCCCCGCACTGGTGCTAAAGGGTTACTAGACGCTGGTCTCCCAAGATACAACACTCCTTCACGGTATTTGGATAGCACTACCAAGTCACCGTACGGTCGAACAGTAGTTAACCAGTACCTTCACAGGATTATTGAAGCAGTGGGACAAAGACAAATTTTGGAAGAATATTTGCCTTTACTTTGGAGGAGCACCCACTGTAGAGGAAGAAGGAAGGTTGAAAAATATTCTTCTTCAGAAGTCCCAGATTCAGACAACAATTCTATTAAAGAATCTGTTGAATTTTCTGAGCCCTTTTTCAGAACGAATTTTTATAGAATCTCTTTGGAAGCCGCTTCAGAAACCGAATTACTGATTTTCCACTTCCTGTTTGGCAGTCACTTCAAGACTGAGAGAGAGAGAGAGGATCTCCTTCAGATTTCTTACTGTTGATGTGTTGTGTTGTGTATTTTCAATTGAGAATTCGGAGCGCTATTTATAGCACTCCGGGAAGGGCCAACTGGTCCGAACCCAATGAATAGTTGCAACGGTTCGGTCTGAACCGTTGCAACGGTTCGACCCAACCACTGCAACCGTTAGCTGTCCAACTGCCACGACAGCCGTTGGCGGAGCGGTTCGGATCCGAATAGCGAAGCGGGTACGTTGGCGGAGTGGTTCGGATCCGGATAGCGGAGCGGGTATGCTTCGCGTAACCCATACCCGGGAGACCCAGTTCAAAAAGAACCAGGCCGGGTAAGGAACCCGAACCCGAACCCGAACCCGGTCCCGAGCCCGATCCCGATCCCGGCGCTGGCGTCTGCCGCCGCCAGCGGCGGCGCGCGCATGGTTTCCTCCCAATCGCGCACGAAAACCCCAAGTACCCAAAAGGCACGCCCTTTGTCCTCAATTTTCTCTATTTAAATACTACAAACTTCCATCCCATAGCCAATGTGGGACTAAATGCTTTTAGCTACCTTTAGTCATATTTTGACTTTGAATTAGGCAATCTTTAGATTGAATATCTCATTCATTTGAAGTCGGAATTGAACATGTGAATATACCACGTTCATCCCCAATGGAAGGAGAACACACTCCAACCATCATCCAATTGATTCGATCAACGGATCTCGTCGTAATTCTATACAAAGATTCACATATATATATTCTTCATATTCTAACAATCCCCCACAATGAATGGAGATTCAAGGAATTGACACACAAAGAGACTGACTCTATTGTGAAAGGTACTTTAGAAAAAAAACTGCATCAGGATAGGTGAACTAGGTCTTGAACCTTCCATAGAGAAAACTTTATCGGACTTACCGGCTAATCAGTGAACTAGGTCTTGAACTGTTAGCTGTTAGTGTAAGCCAAGTCAACAAGCTTCACACAGTGACTTTCCAAATCAACTTTGGTTCTCATTTGTGTCCGTTTTGGCCCTGGACATTCTTGGTTTTAGAGAGTATCTTTAGGGAATAACAGCCTCCATAGAATTCCCAAAGAGCCGATCCAACTCTATTCTCACATAGGTGATTGTCCTATTAAGAATAGTCTACTCTACTCCACTTATTTAGTAATAAGATATAGGCATCATTAAAAGCGTTAAGCTTATCCTTAATCCACTTATAGAAAAGCACTTATGTGCACCTTAGGAATGGATTGAAGTCAAGCTCCCAAGTGCTTACTTGCTGAGTCAATCATAACTAGTTTTTCCTCTTGAACTTAGTCTGTGGGATCTCCGGTCGCTAAGTGAAGTTTCCATTAAGCTGATTCGTTAAGGTTAGGCTTTTAGACCCATTCTCCTCGATGCACAGTTTATACGCTCTCCACTTAAACCTTTAGTAAGCGGATCAGCTAAATTATCTTTTGACGATACAAAGTCAATAGAGATAATTTTATTTGAGAGCAACTGCTTAACAGTATTGTGTCTACGACGAATATATCTAGACTTACTGTTGTATATAATATTTTGTGCCCTAGATATAACTGCTTGATTATCGCAGTGTATACATATGCGAGCACTGGCTTTTGCCATAATGGTATATCTTTCAAAAATTGTCAAAACCATTCTGCTTCTTCTTCGGCCTTATCTAAGGTTATGAATTCCGATTCCATAGTGGAACGGGCAATATTGTTTGCTTGAAAGATTTTCAGGATACCGCTGCTCCTCCTAGAGTAAATACATATTCGCTAGTTAATTTTGATTTCTCAGAATCTGCTATCCAATTAGCATCACTGTATCCTTTAAGTACAGGTGGATACTGTCCATATCTCAAGGCATATTCCTTGGTATGTGATATGTAACCCAATACTCGTAGTAGAGCGGTCCAATGTTGATCACTAGGATTGCTAGTGTATCTGCTTAACTTGCTTACAGCGTAAGCAATATCGGGTCTAGTGCAATTCATCAAATACATTAGACTTCCGATAATCTTAGAATACTCCAACTGGCGTATACCAGTTCCTGTATTCTTATGAAGGTGAACGTGTGGGAGAAAAGGATTTGTATTCTCTTTTATCACATGATCCTTGAATCTTTCTATCATCTTATCCACGTAGTGAGATTGAGATAGACTGATTCCATCTGGTGTTCTGGTGATTTTAATTCTTAAAATTATATAAGCAACCCCCAGATCCTTCATGTCAAAACTGTTGGATAACATTCTCTTAGTGGACTTAATAATTTCAATATTAGTCCCAAGTATCAACATGTCGTCTACATAAAGACAAACAATGATTCATGCATTTCCAACTATTTTAGTGTAAACACACTTATCGCATTCATTGATAGTGAATCCATCTTTGATCATGACACTATCAAATTTCTCATGCCATTGTTTTGGAGCCTACTTTAGACCGTATAAGGATTTTACCAATTTACACACTTTGTGTTCTTGACCCTTGACTATAAATCCTTCAGGTTGCTCCATATATATTTTTCATTTAATTCACCATTTAAGAATGCAGTCTTGACATCCATTTGATAGATATCTAAGTTATGTAATACTGCACTTGCAATCAACATCCGAATGGATGTTATTCTTGTTATTGGTGAATAAGTATCGAAGTAGTCAAGTCCTTTTTGTCGATAACCCTTGGCTACTAATCTAACCTTGTACTTATCGATAGATCCATCGGTTTTAATTTTCTTTTGAAAATCCACTTACACCCAATTGGTTTACTGCCACGAGGTAAGTTTGTCAATTCTCAAGTATGATTACTTAGTATGGATTCTATTTCGCTATTTATAACTTCTTTTCACATTTGTACTTCTGGGATTGACATAGCCTCTTTAAATGTTTGAGGTTCGCTTTCAATAGCGTATGCTATGAAATCTGGACCAAAAGATTTTGAGATTCTAGATCTCTGACTTCTTCTTGGTTCAATTTCTGCATTAACAGTCGGTTCCTCAGAGCTTTCGTCCCTGAACGTCATCTCATGTGTTCTTTTCCCAGAAGTCTTATCTGCTTCCTGTTTATATGGAAAAATGTCTTCAAAGAACACAGCATCTCTAGATTCGATAATCATGTTTACATGAATATCTGGTATTTCTGATTTATGAACCAGAAATCTTTAGGCATTACTATTCAAGGCATAGTGTAACACCCCGCTCCCGGAATACGTACTTAGTTGCGTATTCAGATTTTTCGATCGTATTTTTTCGATTTGCTTCCGGTATTTGTGTTGTATTATGAATTCTTTATATGATTGTTTGTCTTGGATTTGGATTCGTGGACTCGGAGTCAGCCCTAGTCTGAACCCAGGACCCGATCCTAGGGTATTGCTCGATTTGGACATTCTAGTATTCCGATTTGACCGATTTTAGTTTTAAACATTATTTTCCAATATTTTAGATTTTCTGTGATTTTCTGGATTTTTATTGGATTAAATTGAATTTCTTCAAAACGGAGTCGGCTAGTGCCGCTGACCGATTCCTGGATTTTTAATTCTCAAACAGTTTGGAATTTCATGATGGTCCTTTAGGCTTTATTCCTTAGAATCATATTTTCTACCTACATTCTTTTTCTGAGGATTTTATGAATTTATGAAATTTCCATCGGAGTCGGTAGTTAACTGATTCCGGGATTTTTAGTTTTAAAACTATAAAGTATTTCTTAAAACGGCTTTCACGATACATCTTATAATATCATTTTCTATCTAAATTCATTTTTGAGATTTTTCAGAATTTATCGAAAATTCACCGGTTTTGGTGTCGACCGGTATCGCCGGAAGATTCCAGGATTTTTAATTTGAAATCTACATTAAATTTCTCGAATCCGATTTCACCGAGCATCTTAAAATATTATTTTCTATTTTTGAGGATTTTTCGGAACGATTCCGAAACAGTCGGATTTTTACCCTATTTTAATAATATTATTTCTTTCTCTCTCTTTCTCCATTTCCTTTTCTTTTTCCTTCCCCAAAAGTCAACCTGACAACCCAACCACCCCATCTCCCATCACATCATCTCCCATCCTTTTTTATTTATTCTTTTTCTTTTTTTCTTTTTCTTTTTCCTTTTTCCTTTTTCCCTCTTCTCTCCTTCCTCTCTTGCTGGCGCCCAGCGACCGCCGCCGACCCTCTCCCTCTCTCTCTGTTGGCCTCGCGGCGGCCAGGACCGCCGCGGCGGCCACTGGACGGAGAAGGGGGGCCAGTTTCCCCCTCTCCCTTCTCTCTCTCTCAGATCTCCCTCTCTCCCCTCTCTTCTCCCCTTCACTCCCCTCTCTCTCCCTCTCTGTTGAGCACGCCGGCGGCCAGGATCGCCGCCGGCGGCCCCTGTCTGTGGAGGGGAGGCGCAGCCTCCCCTCTCTCCCTCTGATTGGGCACGCCGGCGGCCCGGACAGCCGCCGGCGGCCACTTCGTGTGGAGGGGAGGCGCGGTCTCCCCTCTCTCCTTCTCTGTTGGGCGTGCCGGCGGCCAGGACCGCCGCGGCGGCCCCTGTACTGAGAGGGGGGGCAGCAGCCCTCTGCCCCCTTAATCTCTCTCTCTCTTTCTCTCTGCTTGTTCTCTCTCTCTGTTATCTCTCTCTCACTCCCCTGTTCTTCCTCTCTCTCTCCTGCTCTATCTCTCTCTCCTGTTCTCTCTCTCTCTCTTCTCCCTCATCTCTCTCCCTCATTCTCTCTCACAGCAAGCACTCTCCCTCTCCAAATTTCTCTCTCCTTCTCTTTCTCTCTACTTTCTCTCTCTAAAAATTCCCACTTTCTCTCTCTAGGGTTCTCTCTCTACTCTCTCTAGATTCTCTCTAAAATCACTCACTTTCTCTCTCTAGGTTTCCTCTCTCTAAAAATCCCCATTTTCTCTCTCTAGGATATCCCTTTCTCTCTCTACATTTTCTCTCTCTAGAAATCACTATTAGTCGACTACCCATTTCATCTAGTCGACTAACTTTTCCTGAGCCAAAACATCAACTCTCTGTATCACAGATTTAGTCGACTTAACATAACTGTTAGTCGACTTGTCATGTCTGTTAGTCGACTACTCAATTCATCCAGTCGACTAACTTTTCCCTGAATCAAAACCCAACTTTCTGTTACTCAGCATTAGTCGACTTAACGTATCTGTTAGTCGACTTGAGATCACTGTTAGTCGACTACTCCTTCTATCCTAGTCGACTAACTCTTCCTGAATCAGAAATCCAACTCTCTGGGACCCAGCTTTAGTCGACTAACCAGACTGTTAGTCGACTTGAGTCCACTATTAGTCGACTACTCATCCATTCTAGTCGACTAACTTTGCCTATCTGTTATAGTTGATTCCTTTCTTGAACATGGACCTTACCCTCTAGACTTACCTCATCTATTGGTATTACTTGACTTGTCACTTGACAAACACCATCTTCACTTCCCTTCTCTCTTTCTCTCTCCTCTTCACTCTACATATTTATATATCATATTTTATGGCGTGCCCCGGATTTCGTGGATTTCGGACCTTTCGGCTTTTCGGTGATGCAGGCGAGTGTTCTCACTCGCTACCCTCTTACTTCTTATTTCATTGATTATGCGCATGTTCTCGCTTTAGCTTTCATGTATTTTATTTCATGTGCTATGTCTTTTATTGCTTATACCATGCGTGGCCGACCCTTCGTGGTCGTTGGACTTTGGATTACTGTTATGTTTACACTTGCCCTACTACTACTTCAGACTTGTTAGTTGCATGTTTCCTTTTAACACATGTATATCACCTGACATCTAGAGTGTTATCACCTGACCACCTGACATACTACTATTTGGCTAGACCCTCTTGGTATGACCTGACTTACCCAGACTATTATCAATCTCTTGACATAACTTACCACCTGATTATTATCAATCTCTTATATGTTTGGTTGCTTATTCATTATCACCATCCTATCATGCTATCACCTTACACCCAGCATGATAACTTGACTTGTGATTATTACCTTTACGGGAACTTGACCTTATTATCTTATATCATGATCAGTGACCTGTTTCCTGCTTTACATGCAGTGACCTGACTATATAGTACTTATGTACTCCTAATTTCCTGATCATGCCTAATTCCTGATTATTCCCGTAAAGTGATAATTAAACTATTGAATCTTAAAATGGACCAACTTGTATTGGGTCGGGGGAAACATGCGGATATCGATATGTGTTCGTGTTTACAGTGGCATTAGGTTGTGCACTTTATATCCGGTCTGACCTGTGGTACTCCAGGGGACCGAGGGGAGAGCTGGCTCCCTTATTCCTGATTGATAAGGGCATACATAAGTCCCTCCTGTTAGGCCTTGCGGCTGGTTCCGTCACCATGCAACGGAACACCCTGGACCGTGGTCCCGGGCATGCACGGGACCCACTGTAAACATAGTTCGTTGATACCCCCGCTGTTTCCAATAACAACCTCGACTTGCTTATATATGGATGTATGTGAGTTGGCCGTACACCGAGACACATACCGAGATATATGGGCAAGACGAGTAATAATAAAGTGTCATAATAACCGGCTCTTTAAGTTGTAAGTAGAGGTATGTGGAATGGGACGCATACCAAAGCCTACATCTTAAATAGCTATGAATTTGTGCTGTGCCTTACCGTATTTGCTTTTCCCGGACTTTATATCGGATTTCATGTTTTATGAGTATTATGATATGACTACCTTGTAGCTCGTCCTTGGTTTTATTCTGATTTCCTGTTTTATGATTATCATGCCATATCTATTCTTACCTGCTCTATCCTATCTGCCTACTGAGTATTCCCACTTGATATATGCATTATTGTGCTCACCCTGCTTCACCACTTGGTTTTGCTTCTACACTCGCCTGGGGAGTATCATTTGACTCCCCTGGATTCTCACGTCCAGGTCTTGGAGCTTGGAGCGAGTGGATTTACCCCTTCGCTGCTCAGAGTGGCGCAGCGGTAGCGTGGATCTCCAGCCGACCGTCCAGAGCCACATCCTTCCAGGCCCCCTGTGAGTCTCTCGAGTTTTCCTTTTTAAACTCGTGAGTGTCCTTTTCTATTCATACTTGTACTTTTCCTTGTATACATGTATGTGGACACCCTTTTATACTGTTCATATATGTATATCTTTTGTATTCTCGCATTTGCGCATACTAGTGATATGATATTCATGTAATATTGTGATCACTTCTGATGATAACTGTGTGATTGTACTATATGTGTTGGAATGTATAATGCACCATTTGCTTCCGTACTCTGATTCTTGTCTGTACTGATGCTTAGTGTATATACGGGAGGGTAGTTCTGACCTACGTATATACGTTGCAGTGACGTCCCCGTATCCGCGGGATCGGGGCATTACACATAGCCTATGAATATGCAGTCCATGATTTTTGCTCCTAACTTAGTCTTTTTAGGTAATGGTGCTAGTACCTTTGCAAGGCACCCCCACATTTTGAGGTAATGGTAGGAAGGTGTCCTTCCATACCCTAACTCAAATGGTATAAGACCAAGTTTGTTGTGAGATACTCTATTTAGAATATAATTTGCAGTTAACAGAGCTTCCCCCCACAAGTTTTTGGGAGCTCCAGAACTTACGAGCATGGAATTGACCATCTCTTTCAAAGTTCTGTTCTTCCGTTTAGCAATTCCATTTTGTTGAGGAGTATATGGTGCTGTTGTTTGATGGATTATACCAAATTTAACACATAACTGACTAAAATCATTGATATATATTCTCCGCCTCTATCGGATTTTAGAATCTTGATATTCTTGTTGAGTTGATTCTCAATCTCGACTTTATATGTTATAAACATATTTATTGCCTCATCCTTACTGTTTAAAAGATACACATAACAGTATCTTGTACAGTCATCAATAAAAGTAATAAAATATTTTTTACCGCCTCTAGTTGGCATAAACTTCAAGTCACACAGATCGCTATGAATTAACCCTAAGGTTCTGTATTTCGATCAATTGAGTGAAATGAATTTTTCATCAACTTGCCTCAACACAAATCTCACACTTGCGAATTTCTTTCAAGTTGAGTTTAAGAATATATCCTAGATTAGACAAGTTCTTTAATGACTTGTAATTTACATGCCCTAATCTAGCATGCCATAAAGTAGGAGACTCAAGCAAATAAACAGAAGATTTTCCTTTATTTATAAGCTTTGGGTACAAATATACAGACTTTTTATCTACTACTGCAACATTGGATTTAAAAAGTCCATCAACAAGATAGCCCTTTTCCACATACATCCCACCCTTAGTACGTATAAATTTATTTGATTCAAAAACCATTCTAAATCCTTTCTTACTAAGTATTGATCCAGAGATCAAATTCTTATGGATATCTGAAACATGTAGCACATCGTTCAGAGTAAGCTCTTTTCCAGATGTCCACTTCAGGATGACCTTACCTTTTCCTTCAATCTTTGAGACGGCTGAGTTTCCCATGAATAGTTGCTCATCTTGCTCTAGTTTTTGATATTCAGAGAATAATAATTTCTCAGAGCAGATGTGCCGAGTAGCCCCAGTGTCTACCCACCAATCCTTATTGTTGGTTGTCAGATTCACCTCTGACACCACAGCTGAAAGGCTTGGCGATGCATAGTCGGTCAAATTTGCCTGTGGATGGCTTTTCTTGTTTTTTGAGACGGCTGCGACATTCATTCACCTTATGCCCTTCTTTGTTGCAGATGTAACAGGTTCCCTTGAAGCGCATGTTCTTGCCTTCTTGAACCTTGCCTTTGTACCCTTGGGAAGTCTTCTTCCACTTTAAGCTTTTGAAAGTAGACGCTTTCCTCTTTGAGTCTTCGATCACATTGGCTTTTGCTTCATAGGAGTTCTTACTGCTCCTTTTCTCAGATTTTCTGTTATTCTCCTCTATTCGAAGCCTCACAATGAGATCTTCCAACTTCAGCTCCTTTCGCTTGTGCTTCAGGTAGTTCTTGAAATCTCTCCACGCAGGTGGAAGTTTCTCTACGATAGTAGCAACCTGAAAGGTTTCAGGTAGAATCATACCTTCGGCTTCTATCTCGTGCAAGATAAGTTGGAACTCTTGTACCTGACTAATTACAGTCTTGTTGTCCATCATTTTATACTCTAGAAATCGTCCTACGATGAACTTCTTGGTACCAGCATCCTCAGTCTTGTACTTCTTGTCAATACTGGCCCATAACTTCTTTGCCGTTATGATAGGACTGTAGACATTGTAAAGAGAGTCATCCAGTCCATTTAAAATATAATTTCAGCAAAGGAAGTCATCTTGAGTCCATGCATCGACTGCAAGGACTGAGTCCCAATCAGTTCCGGGTTCTGGTGGATCTTCTTGCAGGAATTTGGCCAAATGAAGAGTGGTTAAGTAGAAAAGCATCTTCTGTTGCCACCTCTTGAATTCTGTGCCGTCAAATTTTTCTGGCTTCTCCGGCTTCGGGTTAGGAAGTGGAGTAGGCATCAAAGCTTGTAGCTACATGTTTGGTGCCTTGCTAAAACTATCTTGATTAGTCTCAGACATTTTTCTGCAAATTCAAGCAGAATAGAAGTAAGAAACTTCAATATCGTAATTGTCTTAAGATTATTGGTTTCTGGAATCAATCTGACAACTAATCAATATCACTGAAATATCAACAGTCTAATTGGCCAGGTCGGTAAATATCAGGTGGGAGGTTTTCCGTTCAATAGAACGTTCCTTAATTTAAGAACCACCTTTCAATTTCTTCCTTGGTTAAACACTAATTAGACTGATATAAATCAGTCTCAATATACTGAATATTAGTGTATCCCCTGTATAAAGAAATTAATTCACTTATACAGTACTTGGAGTGAGGTACGCTTAAAGCGAATCTCCTTAAGACAATTACGTCCCCCGCACTGGTGCTAACGGGTTACTGGACGCTGGTCTCCCAAGATACAACACTCCTTCACGGTATTTGGATAGCATTACCAAATCACCGTACGGTCGAACCGTAGTTAACCAGTACCTTTACAGGATTATTGAAGCAGCGGGACAAAGACAAATTTCAAAAGAATATTTGCTTTTACTTTGGAGGAGCACCCACTGTAGAGGAAGAAGGAAGGTTGAAGAATATTCTTCTTCAGGAGTCCCAGATTCAGACAACAATTCTATTAAAGAATCTGTTGAATTTTCTGAGCCCTCTTTCAGAACGAATTTTTGCAGAATCTCTTTTGGAAGCCGCTTCGGAAACAGAATTACTGATTTCCCACTTCCTGTTTGGAAGTCACTTCAAGACTGAGAGAGAGAGGATATCCTTTAGATTTCTTGCTGTTGGTGTGTTGTGTTGTGTATTTTCAATTGAGAATTTGGAGCACTTTTTATACCGCTCGGGAGGGGCCAACTGGTCTGAACCCAACGAATAGTTGCAACGGTTAGTTGCAACGGTTCGACCCAACCACCGCAACCGTGGCCGTCCAACTGCCGCGACAGCCGTTGGCGGAGCGGTTCGGATCCGGATATCGGAGCGGGTCCGATCTGGATAGCGGAGCGGGTATAGGTTAGATCCCAAAGCTAGACCCGGACCTGAGCACGGCTCGGCACCGACACTGGTGCCGGCCTACCGGCCGGCCGCCGCCGCAGCCGCCGTGCGGGCATGGTTTCCTCTTAATCGCGCGCAAAAACTCCAAGTACCCAAAGGGCCTTTGTTCTCAATTTTCTCTATTTAAACACAACAAACTTCCATCCCATGGCCAATGTGGGACTAAATGCTTTTAGCTACCTTTAATCCCTATTTTGGCTTTGAATTAGGCAATCTTTACTTTAGACTTTGTTCATCCCCAATGGAAGGAGATCACACTCCAACCATCATCCACAATTGATTCGATCAACAGATCTCGCCATAATTCAATTCAAAGATTCACATATATATATTCTTCATATTCCAACAATCCCCCACAATGAATGGAGATTCAAGGAATTGACACACAACCCGAGCCCGAGCCTGGCACGGCGCCCGGCGCCGACCAGCCGCCGCCGCGCGCGCATGTGCTGGCATAATTTCCTCCCAATCGCGCGTGAAAACTCTAAGTACCCAAAGGGCACGCCCTTTGTTCTCAATTTTCTCTATTTAAACACTACAAACTTTCATCCCATGGCCAATGTGGGACTAAATACTTTTAGCTACCTTTAATCCTATTTTGGCTTTGAATTAGGCAATCTTTAGACTTGAATATCTCATTCATTCGAAGTCGGAATTGAACATGTGAATATACCACGTTCATCCCCAATGGAAGGATAACACATTCCAACCATCATCCAATTGATTCAATTAATGGATCTCGCCGTAATTCAATTCAAAGATTCACATATATATATTCTTCATATTCCAACAAGAATCAGCTGAATTCAGCCGATTCTGACATATTCCAACCCATTCCTTTGGTCGGAGAAAGAGATCAGGGAGAAAGAGATTGCTCCAGAGAGAGAGCGATGAGAGAGAGAGAGACAGCTAGAGAGATCATGGTAGAGAGAGATACGGGGAGAGATTGCGATTGTGAGAGAGATTGGGGAAGAGCAAGATCGTTGGAGAGAGAGATTGTGATAAGAGAGATCGTCACGAGAGAGATCGTCATAGAAATCGTAGAGAGAGGACACAGGGGGAGGTTGTGATTGCGACAAAGAACAATGGTGAGAAAGATGCGAAAAGAGAAAAGGAGAGAGAGGCGAATTTAATTCCCACAATTCCCCAAATTTCCTTTTAAACACCTGCAAAATTTGAAAATATTTACTCATAGTAATAAATGTACTCAATCTTTTACCTTTTTAAAATTTGAAAAACTCATCATATTCCAAATAAAGTCTATAGTATTCAATTGTCTAATTCATTGTTTAGTTATCATTTAAATCTTTTGCCTCCTTAATTTAAGTAGTTTTCATTTTCTTTTCCTCTTGCAATTTAAGCCATCTAATAAAATCTTACCCTTTTTGATTTATTTTACCCTCCTAGAACACTTGTTTTCTTCTTTTGGAAAATTAAAAACAGAATAAATCACAAATCTTCTTTTTAATAAGTTGATTAGCAAAAATATTTAATTTGTTAGCATAACTATATTTAATTGACTATCTAATAAAATAAATTATTTAATTTTTTGTTAGCACTTAATCAGAACATAAAACATAAATTTACAAAAATCATTATCTAATTAGTGTATCCATATTTTCATGTAAATACTTCAAGTATATATATTTTATTTTTGGTCCGGCTATTTTTTTTGTAAACTTTGCCAATATGTGATATAAATTCCATGAATTGTTCTAAAAATTATGTTAAAATGATACTAATTATCTAAAAAAATCTAACATTTTTAATACTAAAAATTGTTGGCCAATTCCAATTTCGGTTCTGAGATTTCAAACCATGATCTGAATCTTTCCCGTAAAGTGATTTTCATAGATTATATGTTTCTGGTCAATTTCAACAGCCCTCTAAGACAAGATGATGCATGAGAGCGGAGACGCAGATCAAGGCTCATCAAAGGCCCAAGCAGAAGCCCCACTCGACTGCCCGGTCGACGAGCAATACAGAGAAAAGACCCAGCCAAAACAACAGTCGACTGTGCCAAAGCCGAGAGTTGTGACCTTACAGTTAGTCCACTGTCCGATCGACCAACCTTCAACAGAAAATCAAGACCTTTAGTCAATCGATCAGCCCGGTCGACTGACACAAACAGAGACCAAAAGACTTTACAGTCGGTCGACCGCCGATCGACCGACCTACACGTATCAGCTGTATCTGCACCTGTTAAGGATTCTATTTAGTTTCTAATTTATTTTCATTTCTTTATTTTGAATTTAGATTACCTAGATAGATTAGGACTCTTTTATTTTTTTTATTTTCTTTTAGAAATAGGTTATAGTTTTCTAGTAGGAGTAGTACTCATTGTAAGCTTATAAATAGGCCTTGTACTTTTTCTTTTTGGCATCGAATATTGATTAATAAAATTGAGATTTCTCTCCAAATTTCTCGTGGATTCGGGTTGTTCTTTTGGCTCGTGGATTCGGATTGTTCTCGCTCGTGGATTTGAATAGTCACCCCTGCCTAGAGATCTCTTCAGAGTTTATCAGCGCTAGAATAAGCTCTAACCCGCGTCGATCGTCTTCTTCGCTTCTCCGTCTACGTCAAGTGGTATTAGAACTTCGACAAACTTTCGATAATGTCCAGAGACAATGACGAGCAATCCAGCCTCTCCATGACAGTGGACACTGTTGAAGGGAGAATTGGCACTCTTGAGTCAACCATGGACGCTTTAGTCCAAGAAATCAAGATGCTATCTCTCAAATTCGATGATCGAGGCCTTGCCCCGATGGTGAGTACCGAAGCGGGCATAAATGTTCATCAAATAATCCTCCACCACCTCCACCTTTATCAGGAAATCCTCACCACCCTTCCACCTCCTTCAAACAATCATCACCCACAACCTCCACCACTAAATCAACCACCCCAATTCACCCACTATCAGTTCAACCACCCCGCTACTATCATCCCTATATCAACCACCCTCATATCCATCATATCCAATTCAACCACCCTCATATCATCTATATCAATACCCTACACATCAAACTACCCTTTACGATATCCTCAAATTGACGAATTCTCTGATGAGGAGTTTAATAACCCCATTATCAGTATGACGACCTTGGAGATGATGATCTAGCCTACGAAAGGCATGGGAGATTCGCTAATCCTAATCCAAATAGGAGAGGCGGATTTTTAACCCTAAAAGGGATGCTAGAGTCCCTTATCCTAATCATGGTAGGAAAGGAGGATACTCAAATCCTCATGAGTACAGGATGAGGTTGACACCCCTCTTTTAGCGAGAATCTAGATATTGATCCTTTCTGGATTGGATCTACGAGTGGATAAGTTCTTTGACTGTAAGTACACCTAAAGGGGGGTGAATAGGTGTACGGCTAATCTAATGAACAAAATGCGAAAATTAAAACTAATTGTAACACACTTAGTGTAACCAACAAGTGTAGGCAAATTCCCAGTGAAGGGCTCTCGACTAACTCCTCTTGATTTCTCTGAATAAGAGTTGAGGTGCTATATGAAGCTCTCGTGGTTAAACACAAGTGAGACACACAAACAATCACAACCAAGCATATAAATATGATAAGACAATATGAATCAATGCAAGGCACAATATAAAAGAGAGAAAGAGTTAAGAGTCAATGGATCAAACGCTAACATACGGATATGTTTCGAGGTTCGAGCACACAGCTCTACGTCCACGCCTTCAAACAGAAAAATTTCCACTAACTTGTCCACACAGGACTCCCATACAGGGAACCTCCACTGAGGATTTGGGGCTATACTACCGGGAGTATACAACTCCTCTCTCAACCGAATATAACCTCTCACAGAGGCAAAGCACAACCAACACAAAAATCACCTCACACAAGAGGGGTAGGCACTTAGCCAATACAAATCAATCACCTCACACTTGAGGGATTCCAACACAAACTTCACCTCTCATTAGAGGGAGCTAAACTCAATCTCAACCTCTCACTAGAGGGAGCCAACCACAACTTCCACAATCACCTCGCAATAGAGGGATACCAAATCAATCTCCTCTCACTAGAGGGATATCACAATGAAGGAAGTTTACAACTTGGTGGTTTATCTCAACTATAAACTAATTTTTCCACAAAAATAAAGATCCCATAGATAGGATAGCAAGATAAGCTCAAGTGTGAAAAACAAAGAGTTTGAAAATCAAAAACTCAAAGAAAAACTCTAGAAAAAAACTCTACATAGAATTGAAAATGAAGATCAAATCAATTCCAAAGACTTTTTTTCTTTGAATTTTCCAACCCCTTTTAAAACAAAATAAAGATCAAATCTTTAAAGCTCTAAAAACTCTTTTGAAACTTGAAATAAAACACTAGAGAATGGGAGAATTTTACGCTTGGAAGTCTTCACAAAAACCAACCTCAAATGGGGTATTTATAACCCCATAAAAATTCTGCCCATTGGCAGCTGACTAGGCCCATAATGGCCTTCCGGTCGACTGGCCAGTCGACCAGCTAACGGTCAAAAAAGTGACTGTTGAGCCTGCCGGTCGACCGCCGGGTCGACCGCGCCAATTCCAGAGAGCAGTTGCTCTCTGGCCAGTCGACCGCTCGGTCGACCGTGCCAAGCCTCACGGTCGACCGCTCGGTCGACCGCCCCCACCCGAGAGTGGGCACTTGCAGTCGGTCTGTTTTCCATTAATTTGCAAAGGGGAAAACTTATAAAAAAAGGGTTGAGGAGCTAAATTACAAGCAACACAAAGGATTACAAGTAGATCTCCTCAAAGATTCTGTAGAAGTGTGCCGGTAGGAGTCTGGTCAGCGCGCGACCACTTTGTCCCTTTGACGATGCGAGCGATGAGATTTCCTTCTCCCCTGGTTCGGGGAATCGGAGAACAGAAGGTTGGTAGAACCCCCTTGTTACTTCTCAAAACCGTCTTCGCCTAGGAATTCCTTCTCGCCTGGTTCCGGAGATTCCTTGAGAAGAAGGTATTAGGGTATCAGCACCCTGATTAGAGAAGTAATTCTCTGAAGTCTCTGAATTCTTAGAAGTAAGAGAATAGATCTCTGTTCAGCCTTTCATGCGCACGGTCGTGAAGAAGTCCTCTCGTGCAGGGGTCTCTCTTGTGTGTCGTTTCTCTCTTCTTGTGCCCCTGGTGGGCTATTTATAGGGAGAGCAAGGGTATAATTGTCCCTTGAAAATATAGAAATAGATTGAATCAAATCTGTTTAAATCTGGAAAGTAGCCTTGCTGCGAGGCTAGAATCAGCTTCTGCGAAGCTAGACATAGCAGGTCGGTTGATCCTCTTGATCTGTTTTGATCCTTTCCATATAGTTGAAAGATCTCCCTTGATCCTCTTACTCGTTTTAAGAGAGTCAAGAGATTATGGCAATCAACTGCCAAATTTGATCTCAAATTTGATCTTGATTGGATTTGATCTCAATCCTGATTAGATTTGATCTCATCTGGAGATTAATTGGTCAAAGGTTGACCATAGTAGACCCGCAGCGGAGCTGCCACGTCGAGCTCGTAGCGGAGCTAGAAGAAACATCTGGCGAAGTCAAAAGACAGCTCTTCAGCGGAGCTAGATAACGTCTGTGGCAAAGCTACCGAACATTCTTCTGTTTCAAGTGAAGCTAACTCTCTGCGAAGTTAACTGAGCACTTTAGGCGAAGCTATAGGTTAGCTTCCTGATGGAGCTGTGAATAGCTTCAAGGCGAAGTTGGATGATCTTAGCCTCTCAGGCGAGACTATCCCTTTGGGCTCATGTGATGCTAAGTGTTAGCATCTTAGACCTGCTGAGGTCTATTTAGAGACAATCTGGGCTTATTGTCTGCTTCACTGGATAGTAGAGTCCAAGTTGTTGCTTTATCCCTTGGGGATGAATGAAAACTGGTCGTCAGCTTATCTGCCCCTTGTCTTTTGTAAATGTCAACAAGTATAGAATTGGTCGTAGCTTATCTGTCACTTGTCTTTATAAATGTCAAGAAGTCTATCGTGCGTCAGCTTATCTGTCTCTTTATAAATGTCTAAGAAGTATAGAACCGGTAGTCAGCTTATCTGTCACTTGTCTTTTATAATGTCAACAAGTACAGAACCGGCTGTCAGCTTATCTGTCACTTGTCTTTTGTAAATGTCAACAAGTACAGAACCGGTCGTCAGCTTATCTGTCACTTGTCTTATAAATGTCAGCAGTACAGAACCAGTCGTCAGCTTATCTGTCACTTGTCTTTTGTAAATGTCAACAAGTACAGAACCGGTCGTCAGCTTATCTGTCACTTGTCTTTTATAAATGTCAACAAGTACAGAACCGGTTGTCAGCTTATCTGTCACTTGTCTTTTGTAAATGTCAACAAGTGCAGAACCGGTCGTCAGCTTGTCTATCGCTTATCTTTTGTAAATGTCAACAAGTTTAGACATTGTTCGGACCAATCAGAATCTTGTCTTTTTTAAAGTGTTAACAAGACCCCCTTCAAAGTTTTCGAAAGTCTGCAATGGAATGGCTCAGACTTCGAAATACTTTGAACTGCTTTGCTCGATGGTATGTGAAGTATGAACGTCGCCATGGTAGTGAGTTTAGCTTCGCTTTCAATCCTGCTTTGGGATAGATTCGCCGAAGAATCGTGTAGATTCGCGACTCTGAGTAGCTTCGCGTCTGGGTAGCTCCGCGTCTGGGTAGCTCCGCATCCGAGCGTCCCGGAATAAGTTCGCTTTGGAATGCTGTTCCTTTCCGAGGCCAACTGCTTTTGGCCAGTTACGAGAAGGATTGCTCCTTTTTCGAGGTTAGAATAAACTCTCTCACATTAATTGAGGGAGAACATTGCTCCTTTGTGCGCTTTCGAGGGAGAATATTCCTTTCTCAAGGCTTAATAAATGCCTTAATGAGGGAGATCATCTCTTCCTTGCACGGTTTCGAGGGAAATCGTTCCCTTTTTCATGGCTCAATAAATGCCTTAAATCCGCTCGCGCTTCTATGCTTGAAGCGGCAGCGCTCAGGCCATGAGGCCTATAAATAGGACACCTGAGGTCCTCTGAAGAGAAGTGGTCTACTCTTCTCTTCTCTTGGTTATTAGAGAGAGATACTCAGATCTCTGAACTAGTGGAGATGCAGACTCTAGTCATTACCCGGCCAAGGACCGTAAGTCTCGGTCATCCAGAGACTTTACCAATGAACTGATAACTTTTTAGGGAGTTTATCTCCCCTAATTTAGCTTTAACAGCTACCTCAGGGATTGATTTCCCTTGTTCTTCATTTTGCATCTGATTGATCTGTAGAGAAGGGTTTCAGCCCAGCTTGCCAGCGAAGCTATCATTTAACTTGATCAAAGAAAGATCATTGCATGTTTGCCTGCTAAGTTCGCCACACAGGCAAAACTTGGGATTTAGTCTCTTCAAAGTTGAGACAGTCTTGCCATATAGGTGGGGTCAAGACTGCGTTCCTCAGGATCAGTCTAGCTTAGCCATATAGGCGAGGTTAGGACTTGGCTTATGGCAGAGCTAGCCCATCATCACTGTGCAAGCGAGGCTATCTTCTGTTTTAACTGAAATCAATTCTTAACTGAATCGGATATAAATTGCTTCGCCCAAAAAATTTGACTTAGCATTTCTTGGCAGCTTTTCCTTTGACTTGCTGCAACTTGTTTCGGTTCGCCTTGCAGTGAGCTATGTTCGCCAGTCTGATGGAAGAGACCAAAAGGTTGCCTCTTGCTTTTCCAGTTGAAACTTTAAATCCTAAGTAGGAGGAACAACTAGGGTAGCTGATATGTGTTTCCAGAAGAGGTTGGCAGTCGCTTATCCGAAATGATCCACTTCGAGGCGAGGCTGGTAGTCGCTTATCCGAGATGATCTACTTTGGGAAAGCGGACGTCACCTGTAAGGTCTCGAATCCTCCATTGCCAATTTTCATCAAAGAAAATCCAGCTTCTTGATGGCAAAATCTGCCATTATGCGAAGGATTACGGCCTTGTGCAGGAGGAAGGCCTTTTGTGTCCAGTTGGTTAGGCTTGGAAATAGATAGGACCACTTGTATGCCTTTTGAGTAAATGATTCTGTTGTACGAAACACAACCTTGATGTAGTAGTATCAATGTACCTTCCCTTTTAAATCAATAAAAGTTTAGTTTCTGCCCATCTGATTTGTTTTGCCTTCTTTTTTGATTTGAGAACACTTGAATTGGTCCGGTCGGAGTTAGACTTCATGCAAAGTTAAAGACAGGATCCAATCTGAACCAGGAACGGGCGTCCAGCGAAGCTAGCATGAATTTTCCGCGAAGTTCGGGTTGTGCCTTTTAGCGGAGCTAAGGCATGCTTTTCGGCGAAGTTATCGATACGTTGCGCTAAGTCAGCACTTGACTTATGGCGGAGTTAGCCCTTAGCGGAGCTGAATTAGCGCTTCTTGGGAAGGCGCTTTAGGCGCCGTTTCAAATTAATTTGAAACGACAGCCTGTGCTCTTATCGAGGCGTCGTTTTGGGCGATCATCAGCCTATAAAAGCCTGATCGGCTGAGAGAGAAGGCATCACTTCTCTGAAGGTTCACCTAGAGGGGGGGTGAATAGGTGAAGGCTAATCTAATGGTCACTTAATGCCAAATAATGCGAATAATGCAGAAGCTAAAACAATTATGACCTAATTAAAACTTTTACACTAAACACCACGTATAACACAAGAGTGTTGCCGAATTCCCCGTGAAGGGCTCTGGACAAACTCCTCTAGATTCCCCTTGAATGGGTTGAGGTGCCGCGTTGGCTCTCTTGGTTAAATACAAGTGTTAGTCAACAAACCCAAGCAAGTATACAAATGAGCACAATGAATATATCAAGCATATAAAGATAGACAATAAAGCATGCAAGATATAAAA
>JAVJIF010023674.1:0-57735 GCA_038442645.1 Agave tequilana
GGTGGTGCTGACGGGGCACGTTGTTCGGTACGGAAAGAGATTTGCCGTAAAATTTCCTTGAATCAGTTGAAAGATTACAACAAAACAATATTCCGACTACAAGGGAGGGAGGATGCTTGAATCTTCCCTTTGTTTAAGGCTGGGTTCTTCGTGTGGCGATGGAGAGTGAATCTTGTTCTCCGTTGACCAGATGACCGTCCTGGACCGTCGGGGGTCTTCTCTTCGGCCGGTAGGGGAGTAACTCAGCTCCGTCTACCAAACTCTCAAAGAGGAGGTAAGCGAAGAGCGGCTAGTACTCAGTAAGCCTGCTGAAGAGTCTTCTCTCTTGTTGGCGTCGTGCTTCTCTCAAAATCTCCGACCTTTGGATTTAATTTGCTCGCCCGACCCTTCTCTGATTCTGGATTCAAGAATGCCCGACCCCTCTCCCTTTGATTCAATCAATCGACCCTTCCTTCATAGCCAACAGGGCTATTTATAGGGGTCTTAAGGGGTGATCGTGCCCCCTAAAAATGCGCCTGAATGAGGGGCCGTTACCCGCTATACGCGCGGTAACTGACCTCCACGATCTGGGGCGGTTGCAACTGAGACGCGGGCTTTGAACCGACGCGCCTTGATGCTGAGACGCGGGCTTCAGGCCGACGCGCCTTGATGCTGAGACGCGGGTTTTGAACCGAACGCGCCTTGAAGTTGAGACGCGGGCTTCGGGCCGACGCGCCTTGATGCTGAGACGCGGGCTTCAGGCCGACGCGCCTTGATGCTGAGACGCAGTTTTGAACCGAACGCGCCTTGAAGTTGAGACGCGGGCTTCGGGCCGACGCGCCTTGATGTAGAGACGCGGGCTTTGAACCAAACGCGCCTTGAAGTTGAGACGCGGGCTTCGGGCCGACGCGCCTTGATGCTGAGACGCGGGCTTCAGTCCCTTGCGTCTAATATTTAAGACTGCTTCTTTGATGGCTTGCCTGGTTAGTCATTTTTAGACAGCCTACAGAACCCCCTCCAAAGTTTCCGATATTCCGCAGTTGAATGGGACGGATTTCGGAATACTTTGGACTTAAACCGCGTTCGCCTTTGTGACTGGACTGTTGATGCTTCGGGTTTGACCTTATCCGAATTTGGTCTTCGTGAGTGTACTGTTGAACTCTTAGAAGCCATCAGAGTCGATCGTGTTGAGTGTCTAGATACACAGCCTAGACCTCCCCAATTGCTTTTAGTCTGTCACGGGTGCGTTTTTGGCTGGGAGTAGTTGGTTGTCTGTTGGCGCCAGTGTACTGTTGAACTGTCTTGCAGACGCATAAGACTGGACGCAGGCTCCTTTTTGAAAAGCAGAGGCTGCTTTGAAGACGCAGCTTCCATAAAATAGACGCGATGTTTGGCCAGACGCGAACTCCTTAGAGGAGACGCGATCTTCCGAACGCACTCTTGGAAATGCTGACGGGGCATGTCCGGTGCGTTTTCTGGGCGCGGACTCTATGTTGTCATGATTACGCCGCCAGCTGGCCTGGGGAAACGGCGAAATTTCGCCTTTTGGCGCGCGGATCTCGCGGTTCATTAAATGAACTGCTCCACGTGTCAATTTTTAACTCGTGGCGAGGTTGCGACGCATGATCTTTGCCACCGGAAATGATTTTGTTACACGCGTCAAGCGACGATTCGCTGCAGCGTCCCTTGGGTCACGCGCCGCGTATCTCTGCGAATCCCTGTGCCTATAAAAGGCAGCAGTTTGGAGAGACTCTTCTTCTTCTCGCGCTTGCTAAGAACTTTTAGAAAAACATATTCTCCTCCCTGTTCCTCTGTTTAACCTCGGATCAAATTCGCCATGGCACCAAAGATTAAGCCGACCGCTTCTTCCTCAAAGGCGACCACCACCGAGGCCCGGAGGGGCAGCTCTTCCTCTGCGCAGGACTTCGTCCTCCAAGGTCTCCAAGGTAGTATGCCGTCTAGGCAGAACTTCACCTTTAAGAACTTTAACACAGAGAATGTTTGATTCCCCAGACGCAGTCTTTGGGATGATAACCGGGGCGCGGATTAGACAATCTGACGCCCAAGGACTCTGCACTTCGGGTCCTTCACTTAGAATATTTCTAACTGTGAAGGTTTCTGGACGCAGCTTACAGAACGCAGATTTGATTTTCCGCGTTTTGTGTCATCAGGCGCCAATTTGATGAATCTGGCGTCTGAGTCCAAGTACTTTGGAATTTCATAAGTATTGGTTTGCAGAACGCGGATTTGATCCTTGCGTTCTGTGCTTCCTGACGCAGAGTTGCAGGTCTGGACGCGGATTTGATAATTCCTGCGTCCAGTATCTCTTCTCTGCGTTTAAATTATAAACACTTAGTATTTCTCTTTGCTTTTGGTAAAGCATCTGACTTAAGTGTTTTTATCTTTTTGCAGCGCCGCAACCTGCTACTTCACTCCCCAAGATACGCCATTTTGGGCATGTAGGTGGTGCTGACCGGAACCTAACCTTTGTGCTGCAAAGGACTGTCCCTGTGACTGCCGACCAGTCGCCGGCTCGTGAGAAGAAGCTCTCGAACGTCGATATGAGGACTCTTCGAGTGCTTATGACCGATGCAGCATTCATCACGGATGATGGCATTCAGCTGGAGAAGCCCGCCTTCTTCTTCGGGGATCATATCCACGATGGCGGCCATCGCGTGCACGAAGGGACTTACACATGGCTCCGTCAAATAGGGGGCAGAAGGTTCTTTCTCCCGGCCATGGATAGGATGTACCCTATGTTCTATTACCAGCATATGTCCGTCCCGCGGAAGATGGAGTTTGACCTCGCTCGATATGCTCCTGAGGTTACTCTTGGCGATCTGGGCTCCCACTACCAAGTGCACCGTCATGACGGCCATGACGGGTCGGTTATCGGCCTTTTCCCTGGATCGCGCAAGAGGGAGATCCCGTCTGGAGAGATACCGCACATTGGCACCACCTTCCTCAACATGTTCATGGCAGCGGAGGGTGACTATCCAGTTGCGTTCCGTGCATATGGGTGGATCCATTCCCCAGCGAATTACTGGTGGGGCAGGATGGTTGGCTTTGTCCTTACCGAGCTCGGGGATTTGCTGAAGCGTGTAGGACTGTACTCGGCGGTCAGGGCCGTACAGTGGGGGATCCCTCAAAGTTCTCAAAACTTCTTTGGGATCCTAGAACGTTACAATCCCTTGACGGGGACGTTCTTTACTCCAGTCGGGGAGATGGGCCTTGCCTTACACGAGCTGCACGAGGTCTCAGGACTGGTAACAGGGGACATGCCCTATGAAGAATATGTCCCGACCGCTGTGGAGCTTCGCCACGTGAAGGAGGAGTTTCCCCTCATATACGAGACCTACTGGGAAGTGCTCTGTCACTTCCATATCTGCGGTCAGATCACCAAATGGCGGTCGCAGGGGGTCACGTATCTGTCTTGGGCCAGTTATTTGTTCAACAATGTGAACACCAAAGACCACTTGATCACCCGATTGGCTCCCAGCTCTGATAGGGAGATCGAAGACCGGATTGACCAGGCTCCCGAGAAGTTCTACACCACAGAATCGAACGAAGATGGTTTCGACCCCGACTTGGTTTTTGAAAGCTTCCACCACCAAGCCCGGACTCCTATCTCCGATCGGGCGCTGCTGGCGGGTTTTCTGATGCTGTGGCTAAAGCGTTGTGTGGTGCCCACGCTGCCACATGAAGTTATAGTTGCCGACGTTGTGTACCCGGCGGTGCTTCTGGCCCATGGCAACCCTATAGCTCTTCTCCCGACCGTGGTGGCTGGTATTCAGAGCGGGCTGCGGGCGCTGGCTAAAAGCTTTTGTGAGCCGCCAAAAACTGTGGATTCCGAGGGAAAGCCGCTCACGGACGCAGAGGGGAATCCAGTGGTGAAGCATCCCAATCCTCGGGTCGAGCTGCCTTACACATACCTTATGGCCTGGTATGTGATGCACTGCCCCTCTTTGATGACGGCGGTGCGTTGGAAGGAGGACTCCGTCCCCTTCATACAGCGATTGGAGGGTTCAAGGTGGGAAGATCCTTATATATATTACATCCGGAAGCGTCTTTCAGCCCCGGCAAACTATCAGCTCAATCGTTGCCTCCTCCAGATCCCTGGTGCATCCTACGGCGATCTACTTGTCGATTCCGCAGGCCCTGATGATTTCACGAGGTTATCCCAGGGAGCCTTCTGGTGGTTGCTCAATATTCGGCCCGGGTATATGCTTTTTCGACAAGGGACGTCATGTACCATTGAGCCATACATGCCGAATCGCTTCGCTCGACAGTTCGGCTATGACCAGCTCTATATCGGGAATCCAAATGCTTATCTCGCCTTCGAAGGGAACTTGTTCGAGGGTGCTCGGGCCTGGTACTATAGTGTGGCTGGAGGGACAGGAACAACCTTCCGTCTACCTCTCGAAGCGCCCAAGTGCCAGATGAGTCTAAGCTATTGTACTTGGTACTCCCAAGCCGTCCAGACACCAGACTTTCTTCCGGCATCTTCATGTATCGAGAGCATCAATGCAAGCCTCGAGGCAAGGACAGAGTCTGGTAAACCAACGAGACTCGTAGAGCAGTACCGGAAAGCCCGTAAGGAGGTCGGTAGAAGGACGAGGAGGGAGCCACGAGCTACAGAGCCACGACCGCCAAGGGCAGAGCCACGAGCGAAGAATGAGCCGTCTGTAACGAGGGCGGAGCCATCAGCGACGAGGGAGGAGCCGCGGACGAAGAGATGTAAGCAGGTGGTGAGTAAGCGTCCTCACCGCCCCACTTCTGTTATTGAGCCTGCCCCGAAGAAGGTTAGGAGGGACTTGGCGGCTGAAGTCTCTCAATCCGGAGCTATCTCTGCCGGAGTTGAGGCTCCTCCTGAAGACGTCGTCAGAGTTGAGGAACCTCCGGAAGAGGAGGATTTCCCCCCTTTAGTTCGTGCTCCTAAGTCGCACCGCGAGGCTGTGGAGGAAGGGGAGTTCATCGAACAACCCGTTATTGCTGCTGATGCCGAATCCCCAGAGATTGACATAATGGGCGATGAAGATGTTGAACTTCCGGAAATCTCAGCTCAGCTCAAACCTCCTTCTGCTCATGAAGGGAGAGATGAGGCACAGCAGTTGGGGTCTCCAGGCGTCTTCATCTCTAGTTCCAGGGCCGTCGACCCTAGTCCTACTACTGGGGTGATTGGAGGCAAGGCTCCGATTACGGAGCTTCCTGAGCTGTCGTCTTCTTCGTTCTCAGGGGAAAGCCTCTTTGAGGACGAAGTCGACTATAGCGAGGAACCCGCTCCTCCTGATCAAAGCAAGTTCTTCCATATCTCAGAGGAGGAAATGTATGGAGGCGAGCCATCGTCTGCACCGTCAGTGGCGGCTATCCCTGTTAAAGGTACCCTTTCCCCCTACTGTCCAATTTTCTCTTTGCATGTTGAAGAAGATGTCTTGACATTCTTTATTTTATATTGCAGGGCCAACCGGAGATGCCGAGGCTACAACCTCCTCGCATATTGAGGAGATGGTGGGAGAGTTGACTCGGCCACAGGGAATTGAGACCTCAGCTGCTGAGATGCCCTCAGAGGGGGCAGCTGCTGATACTGGGGAGCCTTCCACTCTACCAGAGGAGGAAGCCACTACTGAGGTCAAGGAGGCTCGGGTGGAGGCAGGTCCACTCCCAGGAGATTGCACGGCTCAAGTTTCAAATGAAGTTTCTGAGGAAATCGTGCTTGCCACTCCATCATTGGTCGCGGAAGTTCCCGCAGGGATAGCACCTCCGGAAGCACCAGTGGCTGGTTCCGCTCTTGCCGTATCGGCAGTTAGCATGACTTCTGCGCAAAAAGAGCCGGCCTACACCCCTTCTTCCGAGATAGAAAGGGGGTCGGGGAGCGTTCCGGGTGATGACAGCATGGACTTCCTGACGCGCAGTACGGTGCGGCAGTTCTTTGAAGCGATGCGATCGTGCATCGACTTTATCCTTTCTGGGCGTCGTTCTTTTGACTTTGCCCGGAGATTTCTCGGGAATGTGGCCGAGAACATCGAGCTAGTCGGGGGCCTTCCTCTTGCTCAGGCATGTATGCGGGTGGTGGATCAGTTGGAGAGTGACCTGAAAGAGCTGAAGTCTTTAGACGAAGCTGACTCCCTCCACGAAACCCAAGTCATCCTGGATAGCCTCCTTTCTGCCCAAAGGCAAGAGCGACAGGAAGTGGAAGTACAAATTGCCGAAGAGGTCAGCAACCTTGAGCGTTCCCAGGCTGAATGCCAAAGGCTGATTGAAGACTCAGGGGATACTGAGCTTATCATGCAGAACACAGAGCTTGCTATTACCAATGCTCGGGCTGCCATTGCTAAGGCCAAAGCCATGCTAGCTGTCAATGAAGAGAAGCTCGTCGCCCTCCAGAAGAAGCTAGAGGAGCAGAAGGCTGCAAGGGTACGGGCTGAAGAGAGCCAGTCTGTTCATCTCTCCAGATTGGAGACTTTGCGAGCCCAGCTGGCTGAAAAACCCTGCCTATCTGAAGAGGAGCTGCGGGTCCAGGCGATGATGGAGGCTGAGAAGGCACGTCAGCATGAGATGCATCGTCTCAGGGAGCGCATCTGTTCCCTACCAGATCGAGATTTTTAGCCTTCTCCTCCCTTCTTTTTTCTTTTTTTGTAACGCTCAATCTTATTTGTATAAGAGAGCGTTTTTGTATCACTTTCATATTTTTGGATATAAATAAAAGTGACACCCTCCTTTTTACTTCTTTTGTCTCGAACTCTTTGCCTTTGGTTGGACATGTAGGAGCAAGGAAGTCTTTTGATCTTTATCAAAATTATAATCATAATCTTAATAAGTCAAAAGATATGAGGAAAGATCTTGTTTCAAGAACTTTCATGACACTGTCAGAGGTGTAAGCTTAACTTGACAGAGGTGATTTTTGGTGGACCTGCCACTTTGTGGAAGAAAGTGACAGGTGGAGTTCGTACCCCCAGGAAAGATGAACTTTTATCAAGGATTTGTGCTTAACTTGATTTCAGATCAGCTGGGAATGTTGATGGAAACATTGTTTATTGGTGTAATGTTAACCAACAATGCCTCCAAAATGAATTCGATATTCTGTTGGGGAGAATATCAAATGAAACTAGACTCGCGGGGGAATCTAGGGAAGTCCTTACCGTTAGAGGTGTGATATTAACTTAACGGGTTGGAAATAGTCTTGTCAGAAGTGTAATGTTAACTTGACAAGGACATGAGTTAGAGGTGTGATATTAACTTAACTCATCGACATCTCAGTTTTATAAGGGAAAACTGAGGGTGTCACTGTCATAGGTGTGATGTTTAACTTAACAGTGAGGGTAATGCTAGAGGTGTAATGTTGAACTTGGCATTAGTCGTCTCGGCTTGAAGAAGTCGAGGAAAGGTCATAGCCATAGGTGTATTGTTGAACTTAGCAATGACTCGGATGCTAGAAGTGTAGTGTTAACTTGGCATCGTTCGTCTCGGCTTAAGGAAGTCGAGGAAAGGTCATAGCCATAGGTGTATTGTTGAACTTAGCAATGACTCGGATGCTAGAAGTGTAGTGTTAACTTGGCATCGTCCATTTCAGCTTCGATATGGAAGTCTGAAGAAAGGGTACTGTCAGAGGTGTAATATTAACTTGACGGGCACCTGATATACTGCTTAGAGGTGTAATGTTAACTTAAACAGTAGTTTGTCAGAGGTGTGATATTAACTTGACAAGAATTGGCTCTTGATAGGAGCAATTTGAGGACCTGTCATTCTATTGATGAGAATTGACAAGTGGAATTTGAAAAGCCAGAGGTATAGTGTTAACTTGGCAATTTTGAAGTTTGCTGCTCTATGTAGAGGTAACAAGCGGGGCTTGTACTCGACAAGGAGTATTCATTACCAGAGGTATAGTGTTTAACGTAGTAATGTTTGCATTTTGTGGTCCTACCATTCTATGGATGAGAATTGGTAAGAGATTTTGGAGGAGAGAGTGGAATCAGGTCCACTTAGGATTTTTAGCAAACCCTCAGCTGTCAACGGATTTGAGGTGCCTTTACCAACTACCGTTTGAGTTGGGCTAGTCATGCTATTCCCCTCAGCATGATGAGTTGTCGAGGACTTATGTTGGGCTTAGATGCCAACATTTTCCTCTATCCTTAGCCGTCGAAGGCGTTGGATGTTTGATCAAAGGTGTGGTATTAACTTGATCGGCAGAAGAACACCATCTAGGGATAGTATTTCTTCAGGAATTTGCCATTGATTGGCATCATGAGTGTATCGCCATTAGAGGTTATGAGACGATACGATCCATTCGAGTAGACCGACTCTACTACAAATGGTCCTTCCCATTTGGGTTGGAATTTTCCCTTTGTCTTGTGCGTCATGACCATGGGTCTCCGGACGGCTAAGACAAGGTCGCCTTTCTTGAAAGTTCGCGTTTTGACTTTCTTGTTGAAGGCTCTGGTGATGCGAGCTTGATAAAGCTCGATCTGCTGCTGGGCCTGCAGACGCTTGTCGTCTAAGGCCTCCAGTTCTTGGAGTCGCTGTCGATGCTTCTCCTCTGTTGTCATCTCGGCGGTCAGGGCGACGCGTAGAGATGGAATTTGGATTTCCAGTGGGAGGACAGCTTCACATCCGTACACCAAGGAAAATGGCGTGGCTTTAGTTGGGGTTCGCACGGTCGTGCGATATGCCCATAAGCATTCACCCAGCTTATCGTCCCAGTCTCGTTGACTTTTCGAGACGAATTTCTTAAGAAGCTTGCCAATAGTCTTATTGAAAGCTTCCGCGAGGCCGTTGGCGGGAGGATAGTATGCCGTTGATGACACACTCTGGATTCTGAACTTAGCACAGAATCTCTGGAAAGCCTGGCTGATGAACTGGGGTCCATTGTCATGGACGATCCGCCGAGGCACACCGAAGCGATAGATAACGTGATGTTTCACGAACTTGATCACGTTAGACGATTTTACCTCTTTTAGAGGAACAGCTTCGGCCCACTTGGAGAAGTAATCGGTTATTGCTAGAATGAACCGATGTCCTTTCGACGATGGTGGGCTGATGGGGCCAACCACGTCCATCCCCCACATTTCGAACGGCCAAGTAGAGGTCATAGAGTGGAGATACCCTGGTGCTTGATGGATGAAATCGCCATGTATTTGACAGGCGTGACATCTCTTAGCGAGGGAGATGGCGTCGACAATCATCTTGGGCCAATAGTAACCCAATCTTTGGAGTCGGTTTGCCAGCTTCAGGCCAGGTTGATGAGCTCCACAAATACCATCGTGGGCTTCTTTCAACACTTCACGGGCTTCTTTTGATGAGAGGCACCGGAGCAGGATCCCGTCATGCGATCGACGGTACAGTGTTCGCGTGATCGCATTATAGTAAAATTTGGGGGCTTTCCTCCGAATGGCGGCCGCCTCTTTGGTGTCTTCAGGCAGGATGCCGTATAAGACATAATCAATATAGGGAAATCGCCAGTCTTTAAGCTCTGGAGCGGTTGACACTTCAAGTGTTTCTTTACCGCGACGATCTCCTGTTGACCCTGGGTAGTCTCCGGGGGAAATTTTTGGACAGTATAGGTCGTGGCTATAGACGAATACCTTCTCCATTGCTCCTGCTGGGAGAGCTAGGGAAGCTGCGAGAGATGCGAGGGCATCTGCATGCGCATTTTGGCTTCGCGGCACATGGTCGATGTAGAAGTTTGAAAACTTCTCCGCCATGTGGATTGTCGCGTCGTAGTAGGGTACTAGATCTTCATGTCTGACCTCATACTCTCCGCGAACTTGGCTGACGATGAGTTTGGAATCACCGTATGCCTCGAGATTTTTAACGCCAATCTCATCGGCGAATTGCATCCCAATCAGGAGGGCGTTGTATTCCGCCACATTGTTGGAACAGGGCTCGGTTAACGAGATAGCTCGGGGGATCACGTAGTTTTGTGGGGAGACGAGTACTACTCCTACCCCCGCTACTGTGTGTCCCTCGGGGCTTGCCCTTGATGCACCATCGAAGAAAAGTTGCCATACTTGTCCTTCAAACGATGTCTGGGTTAGGCATACTTCGGCGACCTCATCTGGGAGATCCTCATAAAGTTTGGCTGCCCTCGGATCTGGGTGTTCGGCTAAGAAGTCCGCCACCGCTTGTCCTTTAATGGCCTTCTGTGGCAGGAAGTGCATCTCATATTGGGAGAGCAATATAGCCCATTTCGCCAGCCGGCCATTCAATGACGAAGGCTTTGTCATGAGTAACCTCAGGGGGTTGACTTTTGATATGACATTTATGGTTTGGCCTACCAGATAGTGTCGCATTTTCTGAATAGCGAACACCAAGGCCAAACACTCCTTCTCGATCGGGTTGTACCGATGTTCGGCCCCGATCATTGTTCTACTGAGGTAGTAGATTGCTCGTTCTCGTCCTTGGTCATCATTCTGAGCTAGTAGAGCTCCCAAAGAATGATCCATCGATCGGACGTACACCAGGAAGGGCTTTCCGGATACCGGAGCTGCAAGGACTGGTGGTTGGGTGAGGTATCGTTTGATCTCCTCGAATGCTTGTTGGCAAGCATCGTCCCATATGAACGAAACGCCCTTCTTCATCAGCTTGGCGAAGGGTTGGCATCTTCCGGAGAGATTTGAAATAAATCTGCGGATGTACGCCAGTCGTCCCTGCAATCCTCTGAGCTCCCTAAGGCTTCTTGGAGGTTGCATTTCCTGAATGGCGCGAACCTTCTCTGGATCCAAGTGAATTCCGGTAGAGGTTACAACAAACCCTAGGAATTTTCCGCTGGCTACCCCCAGGAAGGACTTGGTAGGATTCATCTTCAATTGATGAGCCCGCATGATGTCAAAGACCGCTTTTAGGTCCGCTATGTGATCCCTTTAGTGCGGCTTTTCACCGCGATGTCATCGACATAGCACTCCACCGTCTTGCGTATCTGCTGGTGGAAAATGGCATTCATAGCCCTTTGGTATGTCGCCCCTGCATTTTTTAGTCCGAAGGGCATGACGGTGTAGCAGTATACTCCTAGAGGTGTCCTGAAGGAGGTGTGCTTTTCGTCGTCAGGGTACATCTTGATTTGATTGTAACCTGAGAATCCGTCCATAAAGGACATTCGCTCGAACCCGCATGTATTGTCAATCATGACATCTGTGATTGGCAACGGGAACTCGTCTTTGGGGCAGGCCCCGTTTAGATCGCGGAAGTCGATGCAGATCCGGATCTTCCCGTTCTTCTTAGCAACGGGGACGATGTTAGCTACCCAGTCGGGATGTTGTTCTTCCCTGATGAAGCCAGAGTCAATGAGCTTTTTGACTTCTAATTGGATTGCCTCCATTATTTCCGGACGAAACCGTCGCTGCTGTTGTTTGACAGGCTTCAAGTCCGGATTGATGTTGAGGCGATGCATAGCCACTTGAGGATCAAGTCCAGGCATATCCTCGTAGTTCCAGGCGAAGACGTCTATATACTCTTGTATAAGAGATATTAGATCCTTCTTCTCTGAAGGTGACAGGCCGTCACTTATGAAGATGGGCTTAGGATTAGCCTCATCCCCCAGATTGATCTGAACAACCTTGTCTTCTGTGGGTGGCTCACGCTGTTCAAAGCGGATATCCCAAAGAGCATTCAAATGTTTGATCCAAGGGTCTGTATCCGACTGGATCATTTGTTCATCTTCATCTTCCAGATGGCTTGTTGAAACCATATTTATTGAAAGTTCTTTGAAGATGTTGCCGACACTGACATCCGATTCCCACGATGACGTGCCTGATGAGTGGTCGTGGCCTGACAGTCTCTCCGAATCAGAGGCTGATGGCACTGGAGTTGATACATAGCCCAACCCCCTGCGGGTCTGATGATAATAATCAGGTGCTTTCCCTTTTGGCACAAAAGATCGGAGCAACGATCTCCTTCCTTTGCCGAAGTTCAACCCGGGTCCGCTGGCTAGATCATACCCCATACGCTTCATCATCTTGAGCGCTTTTGGTTCATAGTGATTGAACTGCGGGGGCTCTTCTTCGCCTTCTGATTCATCATGGGGTGTTGGTTGAGACGAGCCTCGCCCAAAAAGTATTGGTCTTTGGCCTTTTCGTCTGACTGGAACCATGAATACAGATTCTTGTGCATCACCATCATCCTGGTACGTCCCGAAGGATGATTTTATTGGTACATGCAATGATGTCAAGGCATCCATTGCCGACCATACATCCTCGTCTACGTCGGTACTGGTATCCGACGGTATTGAATCAGACTCACACACAGGAAAGTACGCGAAATCTAAATCTTCATTAATATACCAACCGCCTACATCGTCGGTGGTATCAACATCGAGCTTATTAGTGCTCTTTACAAGTGGTTCTAGCTCCCACATGCACTCTTCTTTTTCGGGCTCGATGTCAGCCTCGTTACCAGAGTCTGGCTCCTCTGGTTGCGGGTTTCATTATTCTCCTCATATAAGAGGGAATCCGTGAAATAATTCTCGACCCCTTTGAACGGATGCCTTTCGGCAATCAACGTTCGGACCTGTCCGCTCTCGTCAATGTATTTCATGACTTGATGGAGAGTGGAGGGGACGATGGAATTTTGGTGAATCCATGGTCGTCCCAGCAACAGGTTGTAAGACGTGTCAGCGTCAATGACGTAACACGTTACTTCTGATTTGAGGCTCCCGATCCGGCATTTGAGCTTGATCTTCCCCATCGGGCGGGAGCTGTTGGCATTAAACCCATAAATAGTCGTCTGGGTAGGGCTCAGACGATGGGTAGGAATGCCCAGAAATTGCATGACCCGGCGAGGTATGATGCTTAGTGCGGACCCAGGGTCTACCTGAATGCGATTCACCTCGGATGACCCGATATACCCCGTGAAGTATAGGGGTCGGTCATGCTTCCCTTTAACCTGCATGTCATCTTTTGTGAAAGAGATGCAGGGAGCATTTGGGGAGGTGTGGAGGCAATCCTCTACATCTTCCTCCCTCGGTACGTGGGTCAGAAAGGCCTCAGCGTTTGTCAGGGCTTCTTGTAGAGCTTCTCTGGTTGACTTTGATAGCCTCAGGAGCTCATACAAGGTAATGCGTGCTGGGATGTTGGCTAACTGAGCCAGCACATCGAAGCGGTAAGGTGTCGAAGGTGTCGAAGATCCTTCCGCTGCACTTCTTGAAAGAACCCGAGAAAACCGAGTTTCTTTCTGTTTCTCCACGGGTGGTTTTGTGGAGGGCTGAGCTGGCTCTACAGCTGGTTGAGGAGGGACCACCGCCTTTTCGCCGTACTGCTTCAAGTACGCCTGCCCTGAACGGGTGCCTGCTGTCGGTTGGTTGGGCTCTGCCGCCAGGACTATTGTTTCCTCTTCTGAGTCGGTCAGCGAAGGAACATCAGCGTCTGCTTCCCGGGAAGAAGCGCAGATCACGTGGCAAGATGATGCCTTCCCCTTGCCTTTGGACTTCCTGTTGGTCACAGTCGTCCATTGTTGCTCGTCGACGAGGTCAGGGTGGACCCACATGATTTCCCCTTGAGGTGTAGGGACGGGTACCAAGCCTTTCTCCTGCTGCTGATGAGGGTCTGTATTGACCACTCTCAATTCTCCTTTCGGGACAGATATCACTCCCACGGGCATCGGGGGTCGTGTCCCAAAGTGGAGCATCGACGTCATGTTGGCCGTCATCTTCTTCTGCTCTGGTCGGAGTTTTAATACCTCCGCGTCAATCAGGGCTTGAAGGACGTCCTTAAAGATGTAGCAGCTCCTGGTAGGGTGCCCGAGCATCCTATGGTACAGGCAGTAGTTGGGATTGTCGGTCTTGCCGACTTCTTCCGGGCGCCTGATTTCAGGGAGCTTCAGTCGATTGCTCTTGTTGAGTAGTTTGAAGAGCGAATCGACGTGTTCCTCCTTGAAGGAATACTGCTTGTTGGGGCGTGGCTGGCTTGAAGAGCCACTTGCCCTGCCTGTTTGAGGTTTGGTGGGAGATTTGGTCTCCGTCGCCAAATTATCCTTCCGTTTGGTTTGGAGGGATGTGTCTGGTGCACGCCTTGTCGACCTCTCTGGCCTGGGCTTGCCTTCTTCCGCTCTGACGCGGGCAACAATCTCCTCAGCCTGTTCACCTTGCTGGACTAATTGTTTCCAGGTGCGGCTTTCAGCAACTCCTATCTGAGCAAGGAGTGAGGTTTGGAGATTGTGGCGACATGTTTCCACCAGGGTGGCCTGGGTCATGCCGCTTGGACATCGGAGTGCCGTGTTCCGAAATCTTTCTACGAAAGACTTAACGGACTCTCCCTTTCGCTGTTTGGTAGCTAAAAGGGTAGGCATTGTGACCTCCGAATCATCTTCAAAGAAGCGTGTTAGAAACAGCTTCTCCAAGTCGCCCCAGTTCTTGATGGAACCTTCCGGGAGCTTCATAAACCATTCAAAGGCCAACCCTTTTAGGGTGCCAATGAACAGTCGCGCCAATATAGCGTCGTTATCTACCACATTCCCAGTTTGGGATTTGAAGTAGTAGATATGCTGGTTGGGTGATCCCTTCCCGTCAAATGCTTGGAGAGTTGGAGCCTTGAACTTAGGAGGGTACGGGACTAAGTCCCACTCGGCCGGATAGGGCCGGACCACTCCAGCTTCTTGGAGATCTTTACGACTGGCAAGGGCGTTGAGTCGTTGCTCCAGTAGGCTCATTCTTTGATCTTGAGCCTTCTCCGAGTCCGGGTTGCTTCCTGCATGCGCTGAAGGCTGGGACACATCTGGAGTAGATCGTCGTGTCCTTTCGGAAGGATCGGAGGGTGGACTTTCTCTCCTTCCCCTTCTTGCTCTTGGCCTTCTAGGAGGAGATCTCTCTCTCTCTTCGAGCAATTTCTCAAGCATGTGCTTGAGACCGTCAATGGTTCTCTGCTGAGAGGAGAGTATTTGCATTTGGTGCTTCTGCATCTGCACTAGATGCTTAGTTGTCTCCTCAGGAGCGTCTTCTTTATCCTCAGGAGCATCTGCCATGTAGGCAAAAACTCCCCTTTCACCGGAAGAGTTCGAATCTTGCGACTCTATCACTACGGAGTGAGAGTCGTCCATTCTAATGCCGCGGGATAAGGCATTATAGTCAATTGGGGGGATGGTCCCTGTCCTGGTACGGGTATGTCGATACACCCCTTCTGTCTCAGAGTTTGACCCCTCTGAATTGACCATTGGTTGTTTTCCCCTGCTTCTGCTTGTCATATATGCGGTAAGCTCCGGGTATTCGACATCAGGGAAGGTTCTCCTTCGGTGGGAGCGTCTTCTTTTGGCTGACGGAGGAATCAGGGTCAGCTGTCTAACCAAAGACGGCTGGTGCACGCCTGATTCGCAATGGCATCCAGAGAGCATCTGGATGAGTTGTTGACAGCAGCAAGAAGAAGTGGCCTGATTGGCACTTCTTTTCCTTGTCAAATAATCCCTCAAATCCGTGGGAGGGGGATTAAATAGACTGGCCTCACAACGTCGAAGACGGGGGGCAGTCGTGTGTTGCGCTGTCTGAACGCAGGTCTCAGAAACGCGGTGGTCACGCTGTTGCGTTCCGCGCGTCTGGCGTCTCTGTTGAGACGAGACGCGGTTCTCGCGTTGTTGTCTGCTGCGTTGGAGCAGAGAGACTTGAGGCGTTACGCGCGTCTGGCGTCTCTGTTGAGACGAGACGCGGTCCTCGCACTGTTGTCTGCTGCGTTGGAGCAGAGAAACTTGGGAGATAGTGGGCTGCTGGGCCCTACGCCTGGGGGCGCATGCGTCCTGCGTTTGATGAGACGCAGAAGCTTCGCTTTGGCGTTTGGCAAGTTGGTCTTCGGCAGACACAACTTGAGGAGTCTCGCGTTTGGGTCGCCAAACGCGGATCTCTCGCACTGGTCGGGGTGCGGGCAAGGCATCAGATTGAACGCCGCGTCCAACCCCAGTCAGAAAACCATCGGTTCCGACCGAGTGTTGACGCGCGCGTCTTCTCAGTCGACGCTCGGCATTCCGATTGCGTCGTGGAGGAGGAGAGAAGCCAACAACTTCCTGGTTTGAAGAACCAGGGATGTTCACCACGCGGGTCTCTTGAGAGACGTTGACGCGGGTGTTCTGCGCGACGCGGGCGTTCTGCGAGACGCGGTCGATCGCAGTAGTTGTGCCGGGGGCCACGCGGGCCTTCTGGGAGGCGTTGGCGCGTGGGTTCTGTGCGTCGCGGTTGATCGCAGCAGAGGCGTTGGATGTCACGCGGGCCTTCGGGGAGGCGTTGACGCGTGAGCCGGACGCAGCACAGTGGGTGACAGCAGCGTCCGATAGAGCCACAGATAGGGCTTCGGGAAGCTGTCCACTCGAAACCCTGCGGCAGACGCGGGTCTTTGGGCTCTTGGAGCCAGAAGAGAGAAACTCTTCGTACTTCGCCTGGTCGAACTCAACGACGAGTGATTCGACCATCTTCCCCTTACGGAGAACGTCATCCTGCACCACGATGTGCTCATCGGTCACGAATGTATTCCCCAGCGGAGTCGCCATCTCTTGTTCGGTACGGAAAGAGATTTGCCGTAAAATTTCCTTGAATCAGTTGAAAGATTACAACAAAACAATATTCCGACTACAAGGGAGGGAGGATGCTTGAATCTTCCCTTTGTTTAAGGCTGGGTTCTTCGTGTGGCGATGGAGAGTGAATCTTGTTCTCCGTTGACCAGATGACCGTCCTGGACCGTCGGGGGTCTTCTCTTCGGCCGGTAGGGGAGTAACTCAGCTCCGTCTACCAAACTCTCAAAGAGGAGGTAAGCGAAGAGCGGCTAGTACTCAGTAAGCCTGCTGAAGAGTCTTCTCTCTTGTTGGCGTCGTGCTTCTCTCAAAATCTCCGACCTTTGGATTTAATTTGCTCGCCCGACCCTTCTCTGATTCTGGATTCAAGAATGCCCGACCCCTCTCCCTTTTGATTCAATCAATCGACCCTTCCTTCATAGCCAACAGGGCTATTTATAGGGGTCTTAAGGGGTGATCGTGCCCCCTAAAAATGCGCCTGAATGAGGGGCCGTTACCCGCTATACGCGCAGTAACTGACCTCCACGATCTGGGGCGGTTGCAACTGAGACGCGGGCTTTGAACCGACGCGCCTTGATGCTGAGACGCGGGCTTCAGGCCGACGCGCCTTGATGCTGAGACGCGGGTTTTGAACCGAACGCGCCTTGAAGTTGAGACGCGGGCTTCGGGCTGACGCGCCTTGATGCTGAGACGCGGGCTTCAGGCCGACGCGCCTTGATGCTGAGACGCGGGTTTTGAACCGAACGCGCCTTGAAGTTGAGACGCGGGCTTCGGGCCGACGCGCCTTGATGTAGAGACGCGGGCTTTGAACCAAACGCGCCTTGAAGTTGAGACGCGGGCTTCGGGCCGACGCGCCTTGATGCTGAGACGCGGGCTTCAGTCCCTTGCGTCTAATGTTTAAGACTGCTTCTTTGATGGCTTGCCTGGTTAGTCATTTTTAGACAGCCTACACACGTCCATCGAAGAGACGCGGCCGTCGGGTGCGAATCCGTGCCATGTCATGAGTGCACTGTCAGTTATCCTGGGGAACCAACGGGACATCACCTTTTGGCGCGCGGACTTCCCGGTTCATTAAATGATCTGTTCCACGCGTCAAGCGATGACTCGCTGTAGAGCTAATCGAGCCACGCGCCGCGTATCTTTGCAAATCTTTGTGCCTATAAATGGCAACAGTCAGAGAGATATCCTCTTCTTCTCCGAGCGCATCTGTTAGGATTTTAGAAAGAGGATCTTTATTCATCACTTTTCATTTCTCCTTCATCGGACTCTTGATCACCAATGGCACCCAAGGCCAAGCCAACCGCATCATCCTCAAAGGCGGCCGTCGCCGAGGCCCAGAGGGGCGGTTCCTCTGTGCAGGAAGTCCTTTTCCCAGGTATAATGCCGTTTAGGCTTAACCTTCACCATTAATGGAAGTTCATGGAACCCCTAAAAAAAAAATCTTTTTTTTTTTGGAGGAGAACCGTTAACACAGAATATAAACCGTGTTTGATTCTCAGACGCGGTCTTTGAGTTGATAACCAAGGCGCGGGTTTGATGACCCGGTGCCAGTGAGCCCTGCATTTCGGATTCTTCACTTAGAATATTTCTAATTGTGAAGGGTTCGGACGCGGACTTGATCCTTGCGTTCTATGACATCAGGTGCTGATTTTTTATGAATCTGGCACCTGAGCCCAAGTACTTAGAGATTTTTCATAAGTCTTGATTTTCAAAACGCGGGCTTGATCCTGCGGGCCTCACATCTGGACGCGGATTTGCAGGTCTGGACGCGGATTTTGATAATTCCTGTGTCCAATGTCTCTTCTGCGTCTGGACGCGGATTCTCAAGTCTAGACGCGAATTTTGATAATTTCTGCATCCAGTATCTTTTCTGCGTCTGGACTATAGACACTTAACATTTTTTTTTTGATAAGATGTCTGATCAAGTGTCCTTTTCTTTTGCAGTGCGACACTCTTCTGCCCCACTCTCCAAGAAGCGCCACTTTGGGCACGTAGGTGGTGCTGACCGTGATTTAACATTTGTGCTGCAAAGGACTGTACCTGTGACTGTTGACAGGTCGCAGGAGCGCAAGAAAAGGCTCTCCAATGTTGACATGATAACTTTTCGGGAGCTTATGACTGACGCAGCATTCACAACGGATGCTCGCGTTCCGCTGGAGAAGCCTACCTTCTTCTTTGGAGACCATATCGGCGATGGTGGCTATTCCATGTATGACGGAGATTATAAATGGCTCCGCCAGATAGGGGATAAACGATTTTTTCTTCCGGACATGGAGAGGATGTACCCGCTGTCTTATCTCCAGCACATGTCCGTCCCTCGGAAGATGAAATGGGACCTTTCCCGATATGTCCCTGAGATTACTCTCGGTGACTTAGGCTCCAAAAGGGTATACCGTCATGATAGTCATGATAGGGCGGTTCTCGACCTGTTCCCCGGGTCGCTGAGGACTGAGCCCCCAGTTGGAGAAACACCAAAACTTGGCACCACTTTCCTCAACGCATTCATGAAAGTGGAGGGTGATTTTCCGGTTGAGTTCCGTTCGCCCGGGTGGGTTCATTCCACCGAGAAGTATTGGTGGGGCAGGATGGTGAGCTTCGTCCTTGCCGACCTTAGGGACTTGTTGGAGCAAACGGATTTGTACCAAGCAGTCAGGGCCGTACAGTATGGTATCCCACCGAGTTCTCAGAACCTCTTCGGGATCCTAGAGCGTTACAATCCTTTGACGGGGACATTCTTCACTCCGGTCGGAGAGATGGGCCTTGCCCTGCACGAGTTGCATGAGGTCTCGGGGCTGGCAACAGGGGACTCTCCCTATGAGGAATATGTCCCAACCACTGAGGAGCTCAACCTTATGAAGAAAGGGTCTCCTCAAGTGTACGAGACTTATTGGGAGGTGTTATGTCACTTCCACATTTGCGGTCAGGTAACCTCTTGGAGGTCGGGAGGAGTCAAGCAGCTGTCTTGGGCCAGCTACTTGTTTAACGGTATCAATAAAAAAGACCATCCGGTAACCCGACTGGATCCCAGCTCCGACAAGGAGATTGACGACAGGGTTAAGGCTTCTGAAGGCTTCTACACCACGGTTTCGAACGAGGATGTTTTCGAACCTGATATGGTTTTCGAAAGCTTTCATCATCAAGCCCGGATTCCTATCTCCGATCGAGCACTGTTGGCGGGCTTCTTAATGTTGTGGTTGAAGCACTGTGTGGTGCCCACGCTGCCACATGAAGTCATTATTGCCGATGTAGTGTACCCGGCGGTGCTCCTGGCCTACGGCAGTCCCATAGCCCTTCTCCCGGCCATGGCGGCTGGCATTCAAAGCGGGTTGCGGGCGTTAACCCAGGCATTCTGCGAGGCAGGGAAGGCTGTCGACTCCCATGGCAAGCCGATTGTTGACTCAAAGGGGAAGCCGACGATGAAGCGCCCTAACCCTCGGGTCGAGCTGCCCTACACGTACTTAATGGCTTGGTACGTGATGCACTGCCCCTCTCTGATGACGCCGGTGCCTTGGAGTGAGGGTTTTGTCCCTTTTGTACAGCGGTTGGAGGGTTCTGACTGGCGTAATACTTACATGTATTACGTTTGAAAGTGCATTCTGTCTGCTTCGAACTACCAGCTTAACCGCTGCTTCCCCGAGATTCCTGGTGCATCTTTCGGGGAACTATTTACTGACTCCGCAGGCCAAGATGATTTCACTAGGCTGTCAACGGGGATTTTCTGGTGGTTGGTTAACATCCGGCCTGGGTATGTGCTTTTCTGGCAAGGGACTTCATGCACGATCGAGCCATATATGCTGAATCGCTTCGCCCGACAGTTCGGCTATGATCAACTCTACGTCGGCAACCCCAATGCTCGACTCGCCTTCAGTGGGAACTTGTTCGAAGGTGCTCGGGCTTGGTACTATAGCGTGGCCGGAGGGACGGAAGCAACTTTCCGTCTACCTATCAAGGAGCCAAAGGGCCGCACAAGCTTCAGCTTCTGTACCTGGTACTTCCAGGTCAACCAGACACCATACTTTGTTCCGGAGTATTCATGCATTGAGAGTATCAATGTAAATTTCGAAGCAAGGTCGGGGTCCGGTAAACGCTCGCGAGGCGTCGAGCAGTATCTGAAGGCTCTGAGGGAAGTCGGGAGAGGGTCGAGGGAGGAGCCACAAGCAACAAAGGCTCGACAAGCGGTGAGTAAGCATGCTCGAGGCTCTACTTCCACTGCTGACCCTGCCCCGAAGAAGGTCCGAAGAGACTTGACGGCCGAAGTTTCTCTATCTGAAGACATCCCTGCTGGTGTTGAGGAACCGAGGGAAGAAAAGGCAGATGAAGAGGCTGTCCCCTTAGTCCGTGCCCATAGGTTGCGCAGCAGGGGCTGCAGGAGTTCAGAGGAAGGAGAGCCTGCTGACGAACCGACCGCCGCTGACGAGGCCGAGCAGTTCGAAGTCGACATCATGAGCGGAGGTGATGTTGAGATTCCGGGGGTCTCAGCTCAGCCCGGGTTTTTCTCAGCTCGCGAAAGGAGAGATGAGGCACAGCAACCGGAGGTCGACATCATCAGTGATGTTGAGATTGCAGGAGTCTCAACTCAGCCCTGGTCTTCCCCTGCTCATGAAAGGAGAGATGAGGCACAGCAACCTAGGTCTCCAAGTGTGTTCATCTCCAGTCCTCGGACAGTTGACCCCAGCCCTACCACTGGGGTAATTGGTGGCAAGGCTCCGGCTACCAAGGCCTCTCGCGTTGAACTGCCGTCTTCCTTATCTGCAGAGGGAAGCGATTTTGAGGATGAGGTCGACTATGGTGACGAACCCGCTCCTCCTGATCCGAGTAAATTCTCACACATCTCGGAGGAGGAAATACATGGGTGCGAGCCGTTGACGGCATCACCACTGGCGGCAGTTATTCCCGCTGAAGGTACTCTTTTCACCTTCTGACTTGATTTCTCTTTTCATTTTGAAGAGGAGGTTTTAACATTCTCCTTTTATGCTGCAGGGTTGGCCGAGGATATTGAGGCTGTAACCTCCTCGCATATCGAGGAGATGGTGCAAAAGTTGACCCAGCCGGAAGGAGTTGAGACTCCAGCCGCCGAGATGCCTCCAGAGAAGGCAACTTCTGAAATCGGGGAGACTCCCACTCTGCAGGACGAGGAGGCAACCACTGAAGCCAGGGAGACTTCTACTCTGCAGGATTCACCCAAGGATTCCCAGCGGAGTCGTCATCTCTTGTTTGGTACGGAGAATGGTTCGTGCAAAGTTTCCTTGAATCAACTGAAAGATTACAACGGACTAATGCTCCGATTACAAGGGAGGGAGGATGTTGAGTCTTGAATCCTCCCTTTGTGTAGTGCTGGGTTCTTCGTGTGGCGATGGAGAGTGAATCTTGTTCTCCGTTGACCGGGTGAACGTCGAGATCTTCCGGGGATCTTCTCTTCGGGAGGTTGACGGAGTAACACAGCTCTGTCTACCAAAACTCTCAAAGAGAAGGTAGGCAAAGAGCAACTTGTACGCAGCAAGCTTGCTGAAGAGTTGAGCTCTCTCTTGCTTCTCTCTCTTTGTCTGCCTGGGTGTAGTCTGTTGTCTATCTATGGTCTCTTCTCGTTCTTTTCTTTTTTTCTCCTCATAGCGGCGGGGCTATTTATAGAGGCTCCAGGGGTGAACGTGCCCCCTAAAAGTGCTCCACAATGAGGGGCTAACTTCCCCGCTATGTGGGCGGTGACTGGCCCCATAACCAGGGCGGTTATAACCGAGACGCGGGCCTTGGACCCTCGCGCCCTGAGATTGAGACGCGGGTGTTGAGCCCACGCGCCTTGAGTTTGAGACGCGGGTTTTGGACCCTCGCGCCTTGAGGTTGAGACGCGGGTTTTGGACCCTCGCGCCTTGGTGCTGAGACGCGGGTGTTGAGCCTTCGCGTCTAGAACTTGAAACTCTGCTTTTTAATGGCTTGTCTTTTAGTGATTTTTAGACAGCCTACAGTAACGGCTAGTTTTCTGAGCAGATTTATTTTTGTCTTTTTCTTTCTAAAATATTATACTTGTCGCTGGATAATAAATACAAGAAAATAATTTTGTTATTCTTTCAAATCTTTTTAAAAATTCACAAATCCATTCACAAATTTTCCATTCTTCATTGAAAATAAAATAATTAGGCAATTCTACAGAAATAAACCTATTTATTGCCTCCTTATAAGGAATTGCTTTACTCAATATATTATGTGTTGAGTTCCAACGAGTTATTACATCTTAAGATAACTTTTTAGTAGGTAACCCTAAATCCGAACAAATTTGTCTGAAAGTTTGCCTTCTTGGGCCGCTACTTTTAATAAATATACTAATATCTCTTAATTTTTGAATATCATTAATTATTTTCAAACCATCTTGTACACACAAGTTAATAATATGACAAACGCAACGAATATGAAATTTTTTCATTCAAAACGGGTTTTAAATAATTTTTCAAAATTTCAATTGCTGCAGTATTTTCTCTAGCATTATCAAATGAAACAGTAAAAATTTTAGAATCAATTTTATATTCTCTAGCAACACGCATTATAATCTTACTAAGAGTTAAAGTATTATGAGGATGAGGAAACTTTTTAAAATCGATAATTCTTTTATTTAAAATCCAATCAAAATCAATAAAATGCGCAGTAATAAAAATATAATGGTAGCCGTTAAGGGCTTCCCAACAATCAGAAGTGAGTGCAATTTTATTGGGTAGAGATGACAAAAACTGCAACTAACATTTGTCTTTGTTCTTCAAATACTCTAAACATTTTTGATCTTATAGTGTTCCTACTGACCGGCTCATAATCATGATTATGAGTGGTTCTAATAATGCATCATCTTCAGTCATACTAAATGGCTGTTCAGACCGAATAAGATATTTCACTAAATTTGTTTTACTTGTTGCACGATTATAACTAAAAGTGTCAAAAGTGTCACCCAAAGTACTAATTTGGTTTGTCGTGATTGGTGTTCGAGGTGTTTGCTCTTAATATATCAGGCAAGTGGACCTGTTCCCGCATTTTTGGGAAAGAATATGAAATATCTAGGCACAACTTGCATTGATCCCTCCTAACTCCATTAACAATTAATTTATCAAAATATTTTCAAGCTCCAAAACTTAGAGTTGTGGAGGTGGTTGATACCTCAGAAGAACTAACATGTATTGAGGAACAGTGCTAGGTACATCAGAAGAAGCATTAATATATTTGCATGGTGTAAGTTGTGTGAATGAAATTTGTGGAGTGTCATCTAGTAACATATTTAGGGCTTCCCACATATCATTACTAATATTAAAATTAATTACCAAGAAATCTAGAACCAGAAGCTGGACTAGAATTGGCATCCATTTTTTTGCTAGTTTTTAATTTTATAAGAATATAAATACCGGATTGAAGAGCTTGCACACACACACACAGAGAGAGAGAGAGAGAGAGCTTGTAGAGCTTGACTATAGAGAGCTTGAAGAGCTTTGTAGAGAGAGCTTGTAAAGGTTGTAGAGAGAGCTTGTAGATCTTGAGGGCTTGAGAGCTTGTAGAGAGGGCTTGAAGAGCTTGTAGAGAGAAAAGAGAGCTTGCAGAGCTTGAAAAAGATGAAAATGAGTAGTTTTTGTTGCGTGAAATAGAGTGGGAAAGTTGAGGTATTTATAGAAAAGAAGCAGAGTATTTTTTTTGTAATTTTTTTGGCAAAAAACATAAAAAAATAAAGCATATATGTGACGCCCCGATCCCGCGGGTACGGAGACGTCACTGCGACGTATATACGCAGATCGAAAAAACCCTCACGTATATACGTTGAGCATCAGTACAGCCAAGAATCAGAGTGCGAAAGCACAGTGGTAATATACATTCTAACAGAAAAGTATAAGTACATGGTTATCACAGAGAGTGATACAATATTACAGGATATTACATCACCAGAGAATACAAAAGTACGATATACAAAAGGATAGACATAATCAAAAGCTGAGAGGTGTCATGAGCAGTAAGAGGAGTCTCGAAAGCCAATCAGAAGAGGAGCTGGGAGGAAAGGGCTATGGTGGCATTCGCTAATCCACGCCTCTGTTGCGCCCTCTGATCAGCTACAGTAAGGTCAGCGCAGTCCATGCTCCTGGACCTGGACATGAGAATTCAGGGTTGTCAGATGCAACCCGCGAGTACATATGATAAAGTCAAGTGGCGTGCATATCAGGCAAACGTGCACATGATCAAGTGATGTGGTTCAGGCATACAGGTATAGGCAATGACAAGTAACAAAAAGAAAATTAAAGGAACGACTGTAAATCCGAAATCAAGTAATTACATGTATATCGATAAGTCTGAATCAGAAAGCATGCATAGAAAACAGTGTTGAGAGCTTAAGTACAAATAAACATGTGATAAATATATTAAACATGCGATAAAAAGGGCTTAAATGATATTTACTGATCCTAATACTTCCTAATTGGCCTTAAGTGAGTTTTATCTTCTAACCCTAGCCCTCTACTATAAATAGGGGTGTTTGGGGAGAGGTTCATTACAAGAAAATTTTGTAAAAGTTTTCAAAAGTTTAAGGCATTCAAAAGAGCTTTGTTTCTTGGTTTTATGCTGAAAATTCTCTCTCATTTTCTGAAGTGTTTTCAAGAACTCTCTGATTTCTTTTTCTTTTCTCCTTACTCACAAGAGCTTCATTCCTACTCATTGTTCTACAAGGATTTTTGTAAGGGAAGAGAGTTTTGCAAAAGAGAGTTTGTGGTCTTTTGACTACCAAGAGAGAACTTGTACTTGAGATTGTGGAGTTGGGTACTCTGGTGTATTTGTTACATCTTTGTGAAGTTATAGTGGTTAGAAATCCTTCAGGGGAAGGCGGGGACGTAGAGCTGGGTGCTCGAACCTCGGAAAAATTCTCGGTGTTTGCGTTTAGTTTACTTGCTCTTACTTCTTGCTTTACTTTTATTGCTCTTATTACTTGCTCTCAATCTTCATTGCAATATTCATTTGTTTTCATTCATCTTGTCAATCATAGTCCCATACAACAAGGTTACATTGCGCACCTCTAACTCATTTCAAGAGGAATCAGGAGGAAGGAGTTCAGAACCTTTTACGGGGCATTCGGCTCTTAGTCTTGTTTTGGGCGATTGTTGCATCATATTTTTAAATTGTGCATTGATTAGCATTATCACCTATTCACCCCCCCCCCTCTAGGTGACTTTCAAGCTTGACACAGAAGGGGTATTTGCAAAAGGTACTTCAGAGGTTCAACATCGGGAAGGATACGAAATCTGTAAGTACACCACTGGCTCCTCATTTCAATTTATCTGCCACTATGTCTCCAAAGACTGTTAAAGAACGTGAGTACATGACTCACGTCCCATATGCTAGCGCAGTTGGTAGTCTTATGTATGCTATGGTGTGTACATGACCAGATTTGTCACAAGCTATCTCTATGATCAGTAGGTATATGCATGATCTGGGACAGGGTCATCGGGAGGCAGTGAAGTGGATTTTGCGGTACATTAAAGGTACCATAGATGTTGGTCTGGTATTCGAGAAGGACTCCACAAGGAAGCAGGACTGTATTAGGTATGTTGATTCCAATTATGCTGGTGACCTTGACAAACGCCGGTCCACAACGGGGTATGTCTTTACATTATCTCAAGCACCGGTTAGTTAGCGCTCTATTCTACAGTCTACCGTCGTATTGTCTACTACAGAGGCCTAGTATATGGCCATGACGGAGGCTATGAAGGAGGCAATTTGGCTTCAAGGCTTGCTTGATGACTTTGGGTTTGATCAGGATCTACTGAAGATCAATTGTGATAGTATGAGTGCTATTTATTTAGCCAAGAACTAGGTGTATGATGCGGACAAAGCACATCGTGTTAGACTTATTATGTTTTAAAGTCTAATTTATTTTGGGCCTAATCAAGTCAATTGGATATTTGCACCCGCCCACTTAACCTATGTTGTTTGACCCAATAAAGAATTGATCAAACCTAAATGGTTTGGGTCTAGACACGTTTTCAATTACACTTAGCCATGAGTGTATTTAAATTAGAATGTGGGACTCATCTACACGTGTGGAACTCGTGTTATAAATCAAGGGCCTAGATCTATGATGAGTTGAACTAGGATTTCTTGATGCTATATATACCATGAGTAGGGTTCCCTCTCCACCAATAAGAATAACCATCTCTCTCTTAGAGGTCTCTCATCTCATCTAAGGATAAAGAAGAGAACTTGGTAGCTGGAGAGAAGAATCCTCTCTCTCAACTCCGGCGTCCTCGAGATCGTGCAACCTTCGGCATCCTCTTCGTAATGGAATCAGGTATGCCTAAAACCCTCCTTCCCTTTGATTATGATAAAGAGGCTAACGGTATATATGTAGATCTTGTATGGAATAAATTTAGATCTAACAATTGGTATCAAAGCCACCTCTTTATCAGATCATAGGGATTTACAGAAATTATGATCTCGATCTATAAATATCATAAAAATATCTCCTTTGATTCAATAAATATTTTGTGTCTCATATGTTGGATCAAAAGATTAAAAGGAGTGATTTTTATTAAATTTAACATGTATATAATTTTATAAAATTTTGATTTGTGTGTTATTCTGAATTTAAAAAAAAAATTGTCGCCCTGTCTGCATGCAGGCGCTTGCAGGCGCCTGCATGTTAGGCAATGAAAAAAAAAAGTGGATGTTAGATGCATGCGCTGGAAGCACCAGCGCATGCATCATGAAGGAGATTTCAAAGTTAAAAAAAAAAAAAAAAGATATTTTGACATGGCCTGCATGCATGCGGACATGTGTCTGCATGCATGCATGCACATGTAAGGAAAAGGGTTTTTTTTTTTTTTAAGAATAATTAAAAAAAAATGGTTAATTATTTTGGGTTTCATGAATTAATTAAGATTATGAGATTATCTAGGATTCTGATAGAGATTGAATTTTACTCTAATAAGGAAACCTACTACTAATTAATCTCATATTTAATTTCAATTGGGATTGTTGAGATTGATTTGGGTATTATGATTGAGATATAATTCTAACCTATTAAGGATATTTTGGGTAGAATTCTACTCAAATAAAGAAACCTAATCTCAATCAATCTCACATTAAGCTAATTGGGTTTTATTCAGTTTATTTAAACCCGACCTATTAAGAAAACTCATAACTTAACCATTGCGGGTCGGGTCTGATTCAGACCCGATAAGCACTGTAGACCCGTTTTGCCAATAGAAACTTCAATTAGCCGTTACGGGTACATCAGACCTCTGTTTTGGGCATGTAAATAGCCGTTTCGAAGCTCTTGACGACCACTACAGTATTACAAGAACTATACATGACAAAACAGTAGTTAGTTGACATAAAGAAGGCATTGAAGTGTTTGTTTATCATGGTTATGTGTACCCTTATATGCTTCCGCTTCATTAATATTTATATTATTGCTTACATTGTCTAGCATGATGAATATTGATGTATACTACAGTTAATAACACACAGATAAAGATATATACATGTTCAAGCTAAAGAATTTATAAAAGAGCTTATTTAATTGCGTATGTAATTCATGCGGACAATAGCCGGCCCAAAGGAAGATTATTGTTTGGCCGAATTATGTACGGCGTCGGATACTTGATGTGGGTAATGCAAGTGGGAGAACCTTGATGTGTGGTAATCGGCCTAAAGGAAGGTTGTCACACTATTGGCCCATATTGCATTACCCTCATCAACTAGTCCGATGGCGGAACAAGAATATAGATGTATAAATTTGTGTGGCCCATTTCCAAAGGAAGGTTGTCACACTATTGGCCCATATTGCATTACCCTCATCAACTAGTCCGATGGCGGAACAAGAATATAGATGTATAAATTTGTGTGGCCCATGCGTGTGGCAATCGGCCCAAAGGAAGGTTGTCATTATGGCCGGGTCATTACATATATTATATGGCCAATATAGATTACTTAAACTTTAGGACCAATCCTGTAAAGTGACAGTCGGCCCAAAGGAAGGCTGTTTTCTTACATAGGACCTAGACTTTAGGATATCTATATTGGGCCAGTACAGTGTTGGCATATAGAGATACAACTTGTTCTGAAAGTTTAACCGGCAGCTCTATCGGTTAAACTGGTTGCATTTTCTGAAATTCATTTTTTATGGCTATTACAGTAGAATTTTATTAAATGCAATGTTTATGTTAAACTGATGAAAAAATTGTACACTTATGTAGTTTAAATTGAATGGTACAAACTTTAAGAAGTGGTAAGACCACGTAAATGATCGTTCTTGAATTCATGCACCTAGAGTACACCTTAAAGATTGATGGATCTCTACTATCACTAATAAAAGTTCAGTAAAGAAAAGGTCAATTATGGTAAGTGGGAGAGATCTTACAAGAAGTGTCTAATGGTCATAAAGTACAATATTCCTATAACTATTAGAAGTGCTATGTCCGATAAAGTCAGTGCTCACTTAGCATCCAGGGTAAACTTCTAATAAGAAAAGGAAAGTGAAACTAAAGGGAGGAACATAAACATCACTACAGTGGCTGATCCTAAGTGGCAAAAGTGCAGAAAAATAGCCTAAGGTCATTGCATACTTTTTCTGTAAGAAAGTAAGCCACCTCAAGTAGGAATGCATAAAGTATCAGAAATGGCTATTTAGCGGGTATATCTCATATTTATGTTTGTTCTGAGATTAATTTAGTTTTAGTGCCACTTTATAAATTATGAATAGATAATTCACATAAGCAATTCAATGCGGAACTTCCAAACCCGAAGGAGGCCCAGCCCAGCTGAGCGATACGTATACATGGGTGATGGAAATAAAGTTGCAATTAAAGCTATTGGAGTTTGTAGGCTTAAATTAGATTCTAGTTTTTTTTTTTGTTTTAGATTTGGATGAGACTTTATATGTACCGTCCTGTTAGGCGGAATCATATTTCTATTTCATTTGTTAGACAGATCTAGTTTTGCTGTCACTCTTGATAATGAAATACTTAGTCTACTTTTCAAACCTAAAGTTGTTGGTACTAGAATTCTGATTGATGGGTATATAAATTGAAACTTCATGCTTTATATACTGAATCTCTATATGTGAATAGCATAGGCACTAAGCGAAAATTAATTAAAGAAACATTAGAAAGTTTGATACTAGACGAAATTCAGGTGTCTTAATTTGGTGTATACAGACATTTGTGGTCCATTCCCTACAGCTTCTTGGAATGGTCATGAATATTTCATCACTTTTACAGACAATTACTCTCGTTATAGGTACCTACACTTGTTCCATGAGAAATCTCAATCATTGGACATGTTTAAAGCCGTTAGATTTGATCATGGTGGTGAGTACTATGACAGATATGACGAATCAGGTAAATGTCCAGAATCATTTGTCAATTTCTGAAAGAGTGGTATTGTCGCTTAGTACACCATATCAGGGACACCTCGTCAAAATGGTATTGCTGAGAGATAAAATCACACACTAAAGGATATGGTTGGGAGTATGATAGCTCACACTACTCTACCAGAGTCATTATATATTGAAGCCTTAAAAAATGGTTGTCACCTCCTTAATAGAATACCTTGCAAAACAGTAACTAAAACCCCGTATGAGTTACGGACTGGGAAATCTCTCAGTATTAGGCATCTATATGTTTGGGGTTGTCCAGTGGAAGCTCGGTCATATATACCATATGAGAAGAAGTTGGACTCAAGGATAGTTAGCTGTTTATTCGTAGGGTATTCTGAGAGGTATAAAGGCTTTAAGTTTTATTGTCCCTCCACTAAGAACATAAAGACGGATTGTTAAATTTTTTTGAGAATATTCAGAACAGTGGGAGTCAACTACATAAAGATTTCATATTTAAGAAAGAACATATTGTTATACCCATGACAATTGTTCCAAATGATAAAGTAGTTGTTCTACTTCAAGATGAAAATACAGTTGCATCCTTACAAGATACATATACAGTTCATCCTGAAGTAGATCATGCTGGTGAGGTAGAAACTGAAAATTCTCAACCACAAGTGCCTAGGAGATCAACTAGGAAGAGGAGATCAGTTATTACAAATGACTATATAGTTTATCTCCAATAGCATGAGTTTGACATAAGGCTAGAGGATGACCCCGCATTCTTAAATGAGGCCAAACTCAACATTCACTCCAATAAGTGGTCAAATGCCATGAAAGATGAGTTAAAATCCATAAAGGACAATGATGTTTGGGATTTAGTAGAGTTGCCTGAAGGAAAGAAACAGATTGGTTATAAATGAACCAAGCGAGATTCGAAAGGCAATGTCGAAAGGTATAAGGCACATCTTGTCACAAAGGGATTCACTCAAAGAGAAGGCATTGACTATAAGGAGACTTTCTCCCTAGTTTTCATTAAGCATTCTTTGAAGATTATTATGGCACTGGTGGTTCACTTTGACCTGAACTTATACCAAATGGATGTTAAGATTGCCTTTCTTAATGGTAGCATTGAGAAGAAAATCTGTATGGTGCAACCAGAAAGTTTTTAAAGTGAAGGTTTCATAATATTTGGTTTGCAAATAAAGAAATTCATTTATGGTTTAAAGCAAGCATTCCGTCAATAGTATTTGAAATTTGATCAAGTAATATCCGTTTTTTTTATTTTAAGAAAAATATAGTTGATCAATGTATTCACCATAAATTTAAAGAGAGTAGACTTATATTTCTTGTGCTATATGTGAATGACATTCTACTAGCAAGTAACGATATGGTTCTTTTACTTGACACTAAGAGTCTTCTCTCAAAGAACTTTGAGATGAAAGATCTTGAAAAAGCTTCTTTTGTGATAGGCATCCAGATTCAACGTGACAGGACATGTGGAATATTAGGTTTATCACAAAAGCCCTATATCGATAAGGTGCTAGATAGATGTGGCATGAAGAATTGCTCTAAGGGAGATAAGTTGAGTTTACTCTAATGTCTCAGAACGATCTACAGAAAGAGCAAATGAAAGACATTCCATATGCATTGGCGGTTGGAAGTCTGATGTATGCTCAAGTTTGTACCCATCAGACATAGCATATACCGTTGAGAAACTTGACAGAAACTTGATCAATCATGGGATTGATCTCTGGAAGACTGTCAAGAAGGTTATGCGATATCAATAAAAGACTACATGAAATCTGATCAGTTGCAGCTGATTGGATACACAGATTCAGATTATGCTAGATGTATCGACAATAGGAAGTCCACTTTATTTTACATTTTCCTTATTGTAGGAAGATGGTGGATTTAGTCAAGAGGCCATTACAGCTACACTGTGACAATAAGAGCTATAAAGCTCTACTGCAATAGTAACAAGAGTTCAGCAAAGTCGAAGCATATCGACATCAAGTTTCTTATCATCAATGATAAAGTTCAGAATCATATTTTGTCTGTTTGATAGTGATGACACTATTCTTAACATTACAGATCCACTCATTAAAAGACTTTCACCTAAAGTATTCTTAGAACATATTGTTCATATGGGGATGACTAGTTATTATGATATCCTGATTTTGTAGGAGTGGATAATTTTATGTAACAGACATTATTTCTAAGGGGCCGTTTGTTTCGCGTAAAACTTCGTAATTCGTAAATGACTTACTACCCAGTTACAACTACGGCGTTTGTTTGGACCGTAATTCGTAAATGACTTACGTAACTCAACTAACACTCACTTGCAGCCCAGTTACCACTCACTTACAGCCCAGTTACAGTTAATTTTGTGGTCATACAAATTTGTAATATATTTTTATATTAATATTAAAAAAATTTTAATATTTAACTTTTTTTAATATTTATTTGCAGTATTAAAACTTTTAAAATCACCAAATAGTTAATTTGTGGTCAACTTTTTCACTTACGACTTATACATTACGACAACCAAACACCGTAAAGTACAATACACTTTTCCACTTTATAATTTTATATTACCAACCAAACACCGTAAAATTTACATACATATAACTCATTTACAATTGTAAAAGACTTTACCAATTACAACTACGAATTACGGCCAGTTACGACAACCAAACAGACCCTAAGTGTACTTTATGGATATTTGTTGATTCTGATAAATAAATTTATAACTGCTTTTCCTAAAGTTTACTTTTGCGCATTTGAGTTTGTTGAATTAGCAGTTAGACTCGTTGGAGTCATAAAGTGAGACTCGTTGGAGTCATAAGGCTAGACTCGTTGGAGTCATAAAGTGGAAACCAGTTGGAATTATACCTTATTTGATCAGAGGACATTTCCATGCCACACGTCCACATTTGATCTATGTCGTTAGGGGTTCTGAAACTTGTGATGTGGAAGGTCCTACCTCGATTATACAGAAGGTAACGACCGCCATGTTCGGTGGCAGGGCATTTAATGGACCAGATTGTTCTGAAACGTGGTTTGTCGGCGGTTAAAGTTTTAACGTCATAAAGTTATGCATAATATCTATTCAGTATGACTTGCTTGGCCCAAGTGGGAGATTGTTAGACTTATTATGTTTTAAAGTCTAATTTATTTTGGGCCTAATCAAGTCAATTGGATATTTGCACCCGCCCACTTAACCTATATTGTTTGACCCAATAAAGAATTGATCAAACCTAAATGGTTTGGGTCTAGACACGTTTTCAATTACACTTAGCCATGAGTGTATTTAAATTAGAATGTGGGACTCATCTACACGTGTGGAACTCGTGTTATAAATCAAGGGCCTAGATCTATGATGAGTTGAACTAGGGTTTCTTGATGCTATATATACAATGAGTAGGGTTCCCTCTCCACCAACAAGAATAACCATCTCTCTCTTAGAGGCCTCTCATCTCCTCTAAGGATAAAGAAGATAACTTGGTGGCTAGAGAGAAGAATCCTCTCTCTCAACTCCGGCGTCCTCGAGATCGTGCAACCTTCGGCATCCTCTTCGTAATGGAATCAGGTATGCCTAAAACCCTCCTTCCCTTTGATTATGATAAAGAGGCTAACGGTATATGTGTAGATCTTGTATGGAATAAATTTAGATCTAACACATCGATGTCAGGTTCCATTTTGTTCGGGAGATTCTCGATGAGGGTAATATTGAGCTGCTGAAGATTCACACAACGGAGAATCCTGCCAACATGCTTACCAAGGTTGTGTCAGGAGTAAAATTTGCACATTGTAAAGCTTGTTGAAGCTCCTTTGGATGAACTACGGATAGCTTGATCCCTTGGGCAGGGTACGTAGGCAACCACACTAGTGCAGCCACTTTCGAGTCGACGGTTCGCATGTTTCAGTTCAGCTCAGATTTGAGAAATCTTCACCGAGGTGGAGAATTGTAGGAAAAGAGAGGAAGTCGAGGAGGTTGACAATCGACAACAAGGAGCCAAAGAAGAGGAATCAGCAGCAGCAGCACGGTCGACCGGACCGATCGACCGTTGTGCACCAACGTGCACAGGCTGTAGCGGTCGACCGCCCGGTCGACCGCAGAAGGAGAGCGGTCGACCGTCCGGTCGACCGACTGACATTGCCTAACTCTCAGTTAGGCACAGTCGACCGGCACGGTCGACCGGTGCTTGGGTCGGTCGACCGACCGGTCGACCGATAGTCGAATTCGGGTTGTTTTGAAAAGTTGCTGAATTGGAAATCAGCCCAATAAGGAAACTGATTCTTAGGGTTTCCTTGAGTATATGAGAGAGACAGAGCTCTCTTCATAAAGTAATGCTTGCAAAATTGTATTGATTATCAAATCAATAAAAGAAATCTCTCTTCCTTGCCCCGAGGAAGTAGGCGAAATTGGCCGAACCTCTTGTATTCGTGTTCTTCTCATTGTTTAATTATTCTCTGTTGTTGGTGGTACTTTTATTTTGCATCTTGGCTTAAGAGTTCCTCTACGTGGTTGTTGTATTTGCGCACAACAAAGATTATATATGTTTCAGCTGTAGGAAGTTTAATATATGCACAAACTTGTACCAGACCGGATATTAGTTTCGCCCTGGGAATGCTAGGAAGATATCAGAGTAATCCAAGTATGGAATACTGGAAAGCAGTAAAGAAAGTCATGAGGTATCTTCAAGGGACAAAAGCTTACATACTCACATATAGAAGATCAGACCAATTAGAAGTGATAGGTTACTTTGATTCAGATTTTGCTAATTGTGAAGATAGCAGAAAGTCTACATCTGGTTTCATATTTCTTTTAGCTGATGGGGCAATCTCATGAAAAAGTGTGAAACAGTTCATTGTTGCTTCATCTACGATGGAGACTGAGTTTGTGACATGTTTTGAGGCTACAAGTCATGCTTTATGGTTGCGAAATTTTATTTCAGGTCTTGGAGTTGTCGACTCAATTGCCAAACTATTGAAAATATATTGTGATAATACCTCAACTGTTTTCTTCTCTAAAAATAGCAAGTATTCTAATGGTTTCAAACACATAGAATTAAAATACTTGATCGTTAGAGAAAGAGTCCAAAGCCGTGTGTCAATTAAGAACTTAAGTATTAATCTTATGGTTGTTGATCCGTTAACTAAGGTGTTACCTCCAAAGACATATAAGGAATATGTTGTAAGGATGGGTCCTTTCAGCAATCTCTGATGTATATTTGTAATTAACACTTCTGCGCAATAAAATTATACTTTTAAATTTTTTCGGTATCCAATTATGTACATATTATGTTTAGATGTTTAATTAACATAAAATGTCTTGATAAGACAAGTTACAGAGGTCGTTAGGTTTTAGACTAGATAAGTGATAGATTATTAATGATGTAGTACATAGAAAAGAGTATGATATATAAAAATGTATAAGTGATATGACTCACATTAATAACCTGAACAAATCATAATATTATAGTATTATATTATTTGATCTATTAGATCTGTGTGACCACGTGTCAAATATTAATTTTTTCTCTCTTTCCCTCTCTTTTCCCTTCTTTTTTCTTTTATTACTATGTTTTAAAAAAAAGATGTTTTGCATTATAATCGTTAAAAGGGCATGCCTAAATAAGTGTTTTATGTGCAAAAACTGTGTTAAAAGCACAAAAGAACTAAATTAAATGTCCGATAATGGTATGTGTATTCTTTGATATTTCTAATTCAAAGATCATAGAAGATTTCTAATTTAAGAATCATAGAATGAATATGTTTTTTATCTTTTCCACATAAATAAAGATCATATAAATGCAATATCTAACATGTGAGACTAAAATGTGTCTTTTGTCATATTTCTTTTTAACTAGTCAAGTAAATTCAAGACTCCCGTTGAATCCCAGCTGCAACAATCCAAAACTTAAATGAAACTTCTAACTTTCACTGTAAATTAGTTTCTCAAGATCACAAATGCTTGCGCTTTTACGATTTTCTGCTGAAAAAATTATTACATCACAATCTTATACTGTGAATGCATAAAATTTCCGGACTTTTATGAACCGTGTGCACACACTTCTTAACTTCTTATATTTATGTTCTCTCTTTTTTTTTTTTTTTTTGTTTTGGGCCTCAGAATTGCAGATGACAGCATGGTCTAAAAAACCAATCAGTCCCGAAAGATGGTGTTTTTATATCAGTTTTCATCACAGGCCACAACAAATTAAGAATTTCATCTGATAATAATATAATTAGGCAAAAAATTATAACTAAAAAAGCAAAATCAACTAACAAAACCAATGAATTTTAGATTAAAAAAGCAATTTATTTTTTTCGTTTTGGCCTCAGAATTGCAGAATGACAGCATGGTTACAAGAACCAATCAGTCCCGAAAGATGGTGTTTTTTTACATCAGTTTTCATCACCGGCCAAAATTGTATCTAGTTTTCAAATAAAAAAAATTCTCAGTAAGAGTCCACAACGATTGCAGACAATCCCACAATCTTAAACAAATTAAGTGAAAATACCAAAAAAAAATAATAATAAGGAAATTGTATGGCAAGCTACTAATGAAACACCTCTAAATTGAAAAAGAGAGAGGGGTTATCAGCGAAACTCCCATCGTCGGTGTTGGCCTTCTATGAATCAGATGAACACTTCGAGAAAATTCATCTGGGATTAATGAAGGCGCCACAACAATCTTGAGCAAATTAGATCTCTTCCTAAAAAGAAAAAGGAAAAGTTTGATCTTTGCAAAAAGAAGGGGAAAAAATTGCGAGGAAAAAGAGAGAAGAAAAACCCTAGCGCCGCTTTCACAGGCCGCGTTCAGATCATCTCCCAAGCGGCTCTACTCTATATATAGAAACGGAGGAGAGCTTTTGCAGATATCCCCTCAACATTCATATATTTTCAAAAGAACTCTTGTATTCAGATAAATGAAATGGAGAGTTGCATATGTTGTTTTGCACTTTTGTTGTTTGAACTGAATTTTTGAGGAAAATATTAACAAATTAACTTAATTTCTTTGATTTGCATTATAAAGATATCTAAGAAAGAACTGACTTAACCATTTAGTTCTTAGGAGGATCAGCTATTTTAATCCTGCTATTGGTATAAAGAGATTGGGTTGGGGAAATGCGAGGTCGCAGGTTCAAGAAACAAGACTATTTTTCATCCAATTCTGTTTATTTGTCATGCTACCTATATTATTTCCAGAGTAATCTTGCAACTCATATTAAATATTACAATTTTGCATTCCAATTCTAATTTTTTTATTTTTATGCTTATCATTCTGTATGCTCTTGCATTCCGAGTGCGGCTATTCACACCCACAAAATTAATAAATAAATCCCACCTCTTAACGCACCCACAAAATACAACCCCCCGCCCCAAAAAAAAAATCTTCAGCTTGAGACTGAGACTTGTCTTCAATGGCGATCTGTTCCTCAAGAGCACGAGCGATGCTCCGATAGCCGAAGCCTACAGAGATCCCAAGGAACAAAACATTAGATCAAATGTTGATCAATTTGATATGAGTCATTGAGTTTAATTTCTTACAAACACTGGCGAGCTTGTGCTCAGAGACCCAGGACTGCAATATGGAGGAGCTCATCTTTCTTAGGTTTGCAGCAAGTGAAAGTAATCAAATCAATGAGAATTTGATGTGAGAAGTGAGTTGGGGACTTGAGTGAGGTTTATTATATGGGAGGGACTTTCCCGATGGTTTCAGTATTAAACCACCTGCTTCAGGGCTCAAAGATTGGGGTACTTTTCCCAAAATTGCTACTCAAAAAAGACCATGTCTATTTTGATCTTTTCATGTTAAGAGTAAAACAATCGAATAAATTTTAATCTCAAAAATACGTGTGTTAAGCACTTTTGTGGGTGTGAATAGCCGCACTATTGCATTCTAGTTCAAAATTTTCCATCACCCAATTGTGCACAGACAAACTCAATCCTCTTGTTATTTTCACATTTGACAAGTGCAGACGGATTTAGCTTTTGCCAAGTTGAAGCTTCATATAAACAATACAAATACATGCTCTAATATTCAGACTTTCAAAGAAAATAGTACATTAGCTTCAAGAATCACTATGAATGTTTTTCTAGTAAATGTCAAATCTCTTTTGAGGTGTTTAGATCCCAAATCCCAAAAATTTAAACTCAATCATAATTTAAACCACAAAGAATAAAACACCGATATGAAGAGAACCTCCCATTTGCATTCACTATTTCACTTGGGAGAAACCTTACATTGAGGATATAAATATATAATTTACGGTGGTCATGCAAGAGATTTAGAAAAACAAAAAAAATTAAAAACTTCCTAGCTATCCAACACCTTATATCAGGCATTGATGTTGATGGCAAAAAAATGGACTATTTATTTAATCACACAATATTAACTATGACAAAAAAAAAAATCGAATAAATAATCGACAATAGATAGATTGCCCAAAAAAAATTAAAAAATGGAAAATAAAAGGCGGCCATACATATGAGAATCAGATGTTTGTTGGTCCGGGCTCGAGGTCAGTCTTAGCAACACCATTTGCGCCCTCTTTGAGAAGCTTCACATCCTCCTCCTCATCCACCTTGCATTCAATTCTGATGTCGCCTTGCTTCTTATCAGACTCCACAGCCCAACTGTACACTATCATCCCGACAACGGCAAGCAGCATTCCTAGAATGTTCTTCATGGTAAGGGCCGAGTCGAAGAGTATCCATCCCAATATTAGCACGCAGACGGTCTTCATGTGACCCAACACTTGGAAAGTCGTGGCTGAGAATCGACCGATGCAGAGGTATTGGCTCATGTTGCAGAAGACAGCAAGGGAACATGACAGTAGAATGAACAGCTGCAGAAGAATCAGAAGGAAGGTCTCAAGTTCAGAAATTTCAAGGGGAAAAAGGAAAACACTACAATTCTTCCTCAGTAATCATTATACAATCGGATAAAATAATTCAAGCCTAGGCATCATCTACCAGTGCTGGCAAACTTACAAAGCAGCAAAGTACTCGTCTTTAAGGTGGTCAGCGGCTTAACTTTAGGACAGTGGTTAACATGTATCGATCTTAGTTTAGCATTATTCCAGATAACATCAAAGAGATGTTACAAGAATCTAAAACTATGAATAACAAACTTCATGTCTGAAGAGCATCGGTTTGAATTCTATTGTATTTACTTTTAGAAATATAAACCCAACAGGATTCTATTTTTCTCAAACTTTTTGTACCATCTAAAAAGATAAATGAGATAAAGAAAACATCATATAGACATAATAAAATATCTACAAAACATGCCCTCTCAATAGACATAAATGAATTCTAATTGAAGCAACAACTCTCTTCTAATAAACCAAGTCTAAGCAACCATCTGATCAAATTTTGAAGAAGTATGCAGCCTTCTGCAAAGCATTTCATAAGAACCAATGTCCTAGGCAATCTCATCTATATACTAATTTCCTGCCTAAAGGTAATACAAACTCCCTGAGTGTTTTCGATCTACTTTTATTCATCCAGTGAATGATGGACAGACTTTTTCATGCCTTTGAGACAATATGTAAATATTCATGATGATGCATTAATGTCTAACATTCAGATATGCTAGTCAAGGCAAGTAAAATCATTCTAATAGCAGGTTGCAAACTTACAATTGCTCCTGTAGCAAAGTTGTACTTCAAGAGGTTCTTCCCATTGAGGTAGTAATCAATAATCGGGCCAAACAGAAGAAGAGACACTGCTTGTATGGGTGCAGTTTTGCTCAGGAGCTCAAAGGAACCAATGCTGTACTTCTTTTGAAAGGAACCAATTGTCTGGAAAAATAAAATTTAACAAAAGAGTATGTAATTACTTGACAATTGGAAAATGTAAAAGAACAAGTCAAACTAACATAGACTTCCAAAAGGATGAATAACTCATGCTATGTGAATATCACAACTGATAGATTATATATGTTAGTGCAGTTGAGAACATCAGAAAGGAAGCAAACAGATTAAATAAATACTCCAATCACAACACAGTGACAAATCAATATGATCTACGTTTTGTCAAGTTACATATTTAACATACGTACATGCCAGTTTCAATTCTACATGTATATCAAAGATAAAAAGGCAAATGGAAGGATGCCATAAGAACAATCTTCCACAGTATTGCATCATCATGTTTCAACGATGTGCTGATAAAATTCTGATGTACCAGTCTTCAGTCTTCTATTTTAGTGGTTAATAATCTTTAGCCCTCATCTGACCCAGAGTAAAGCAATGAGAGTTGACATAGCTTCAAAAATATCTACGAAGAACTGACATAATTAGTTCTAATATCATGCAAAGGTAAGTTGGATAAGATCTGTGTAGGAGCTAGCTCAACTCAAAGTTTAAATTGGAAAAAGAAAAAGAACAATTGCGGTTGAATAGACTTGCAAAGCAGATTACTTGCTTGTGATGTTCGTAATTTCCCATCCATTGCAAAGGCCTAATTTTCATCGACCTTGAAATATTTTCCATACAAAAGACAAAAAAGCATAAATCTAATGGGCTGAAAAAGAAGGGGAATATACAAAGATGATTAATATTGTCTCTGGTATTTGATATATGATTGTTTCCTTGGAAGATCATGAAAATTAGTTTATTACGGATAACTACCTCACTGTATTAGAACTAACTAGTATCTACCAATGCGTCTACCAAACTGCCTAACTAGCAATTAAAACAAAGCACCAGTGGAAAACATTAGATGTGAAAACATTAGAGCAAATGGGCAATTCAGTCAAAGAAAAAGCAGAAAATTAACCATGGATTTAAGTATTCAACCAGGTTTCCTTTCGAGTCCCAGCAATTAAACCAAAGTAAAGGCAACAAAAAATTACAAAATAATAAGCAGAGAAAAGAATGTTGTTAGGTATGCTCACAATTTGCTGCAGCGATGTGCAGAACACAGCCACACACGCACAAAGAAATCCCTTCACATTAATCTCTACGTCAGTCACTGTGCAAATTCCAACACCAAAGGCCACGATGACTACAGAAACTATAACTTTTGTACTATAGTGCTTGCTGTTAAGAATCCATTCCAGCATGCAAACCACTGGTATAATGCTCAATTTTGAAATCTAAAATTTCACAAAACAACCAAGTCAATACTTTTACAGATTTTACAGTATATGAAAAAGATATGTGATTGACCAAGCCAAATGCAAGACAAACCTGATAAAACCCAACCGAGTTAAGCATTAAGCTTAAATTCATTGAAGTAATCGACAAATTAGCAACAACTGAGAACCATAGAAGCTCCCATAGAGGTACTTCCTTTGACGCGGAGATCCCGGTTGCATTTGAAACCCAACAACAAGAGCCGTGACAGTAAAGTGAAATCCCGTTAACGTAGTTGCTGCAGAGATGAAATTAAAATTTACACTAAAAACTAAATAAAAGTCAGCGAATTTCATTGTATAAGGAAACAATTTATTGATAATGCTTCATTCAAATATCGGATAGTACACCCATTAGAGATGATTAAAACCACAATATCTTATCCACTGGAGATTCTAGCAATACCAACTTGCACAAGTCCTGCTAGCTGTTAGCACTGACCAGATCTACTGTCACAAGTAAAAGTCCTAAACATTGTGATTAATTGTTTTTTATCTTAAGCAAGATTACCCAGGTGCATGATAAAGAAACCCCAAAATCAATTTTATTTAGATTCAAAAAGCAACTGCAACTATTAACTACAAGGCATTGGCTTGTGTCCATCAAAAACAAAAAGATTATTTTTCCATTCAAGACAGACACCCATAAACTTGTTAAGACAATAAAACTAAAGCTCCAATATCCACTCCGAAAATTAGGAATTTTGGACATATGATTCTCATAACCCTAACTTGTGTCCAGATATTCTAGTACAAATTTGAAAATCTTCAGATACCATTGTATATATTGTATCTATCAGATATAAAGAAAACAAAATCAATTTTTTCCGAAACAAATTGAAGTCTTATAAGGTCTACGCTACTTCACAACAAAATTAACATTCAAAACCCCTTATTCAGCTCCTTCTCTCTCCATAGATCTAATTACATCACAGATCAAACCAGACACGAAACCAGATCAAATAAAATGGAGAAAAATTAAAAAAAGAAAAAAGAATAGACATTACCGAAGACAAAAGCGTAGCCAGCCGGTGACATGAGCTGCTTGTTCACCATGATGATCCCCACCGAGCTTACCACGTTCATGGCCCATGCCCCCGAATTAGAAACCGCCGGCTTCTTCTCCGTCTCCATGGCCGTACCCCTAACCCTAACCCTAAGCCCCTCTCTTTCTCTACCACAATATACAAATTGAGCACCAAATCTCCAGCAGGAAAGAGGATTCCTTTATATAAAGGGCAGTTTTTAAAACAAACTACATTTTTTTAAAATAATTTGAAAAACCGAACACCCCAAAAATATTTCAAAAAATCAATCTCTCACTTCTCGTTTGGGGTGATTTCGCCCAGCAAATGCGGCGCCCGCGCGCTGACAGATTGTCAGTTTTCGTTCATTTAGAATTGTCAAGGACAAAATTTTTATTTAAGTTTTTTTGCTTTATCTGAATTGATAACTTCAAATAAAGAATAAAAATTATTTTTTAATTCAAGGAGTTTGGTTTGGAGTTTTCAATCTCAGGCTAAGCATATAATCAACTTAGACTTTGAAAATAAATAAGATAAAGAGAAAATTATTGTCATTAGGTCATTGTAGTAGAATGGTGAGTATTTCCACCTATCACGCGGGTGACTGAGTTTGATCCCGGTAACAGTGATTTTTCTACTTGTTAATGGAAAATCCAAAGGAATCTCACCTGTTGGATTTGAATCTCGAACTTGAGGAACCTAAAGGGATTGCCAACTGTAGTTCTTCACTTCACCAACTGAGTGAAGTCAGATTGATGTAAAATAATGATAGAAAAACAGAAATTACTAAAAAGAATAACCTTAAGAAAATAAAATGCCTTCGGGATTATCATCTCTGGACAAAGAAAATCAGTTTTAAATTCCTTTGTCGAGAATGGGTGTTCCCGTAAAAAAATAATAAATTCTTCATTCAGCATAGACTACCCGAACGAAGAAAAAATGACATCGTGCAAGCGGCCAGCGCGCAATGCCACGATGGTGAGATCGAAATGAAGCGGCAACGAAAGTGACGTGTAGCTGTTGGTTTGAAAATATTTTTGAGGGAAATCAAAATTTCAAATTATTTGTCAAAATTGTTTTTTTTTTTTTTTGAAAAATTGCTGCCTATAAACAAAGAGAGTGGAAGAAAGGAAGGATCTTGTCAAAAGCTTTGACGACCTCATCAATAAGAGTCCCCGCCCTCTTGTCTAACGCGCAGAGAAAATTAAAAAAAAAAAAATCCAATAGAAAAAACGAGATGGGGGGAATTACACGACCAGGTTTCGACTTTCAGATCCAAATAAAATTAGGATATAATAAAATAAAATAAGAAGAAATAACAACAATTTGAGAAAGATGGCGCTGAGTTGCTGTCGCCATCACGGGTATTCGGTCCAGACGTAAGTTGCGCCCGCGACAGGGGTTTAGGTTAACCTGGGATCGGAAATTCGGACAGGACTGTTAAAACCGTTAGTTTTTCTTTTCTTACCGGTTTTGTCCGTATGCAGGGGTTCAGGGAATCTTTGTAAATTGATGGGAGTGGATCCTTGAAAATTGGGGTGACAGTAGAAAGCAGCCAATCATGGTCCAAAAATTGGTCAGATTGGTGGGGCTTCTGGCAGATACAGTCCCTTTATTTCTGTCACAAGGGATCAATTGTGTTTTAATTAGCGCAAATTAAAGGGGTGTGTTAATTTATTCAGCTGATTTAAATTAAGGAGTGGAGAGATGTTTAATTTGCCTTGTTTTCATTTACAAATGTGTTTAGTTTTTTTGTAGATATTTGTGGTCATCCGTTTTACTGTATTGCGAACTGCATCGCTATAGTCTTTTTTTTTTTACTGTTAATATTTCAAAAGAGTTGGCAAAACATGTGATTTGTGACAAAAGATAACAAGTTTAAACATATCATCAACTAATGGAAACTTTTGTCGCCCACGTATGGCCTAATGACATCTATAGGTTCGTTGAGAGCTTCGCTCACCTGCGAGATCCACGGTGCGGATCCCATGTCGCGCGGATATCAGGTCGCCTTCTTGCGACCCCCTCCCTTAATTAGCGGAAAAAAAAAACTAATAGGAACTTCTTCGTAAAGAAGGTGAGAGGGAGCCACGTAATATTTCTATAAAAGAGGCGTTTTCTATTCTAAAATAAAAAGAGCTTTTGAAGATGTGGATGAGCATAGAGAATATTGGGCATATGCCCATTTAATTCATGAGATGATTTATGACTTTTTGATGCAAAACAAACACACAATTAGGAAATTTAACAGTGTTCTTAATTGACTTTAATTTATCAGTTATTTTTCCATATGATCTGCTTTGATGAACAAAAAGAACATCATTTTCAAAGGTAGGCAGATTGAACGAGAGATAGGTTTCAAAATCACAATCGATGATTCCACAAGAAACACCACTGAGCTTAAACTGACAAAATTCAATGGCTTCCCACCTCAGTTCTGAAAGAACACACAAGCCACCAGTTTGTGCCTCAGTTGGAAGAAGTTGGGGACCATCTCAGATTGTATGAAAGATTATTCCTGTGTCACAAGGGGGAGTGTACCTACCAAGCAAGCAAAGGAGAATGTGATGGAAATGTGTTGGTTTCCAAGCAACAGAGGAAGGGGCCAGGCTGTTCGAGTTCACTGTTGCACTTCATTCAACCACCTCAGCTGGTGCTTGGTTTTATTATCAATAGATGAAACTGATTGCATTCTTCAGAAAACACTGTAATCTGATTGCCAGGGCCGTTCCAAGACAAGGTGAGGCCCTAGGCGAAAATTCGAAAATGGCCCTTTTAATAATAGCTTACATGACTAATTTATTGTCATCTAATTACTACTAGATGAAAACTATACAAGGACTCAGGAGTTGAAAATTTGATGAAGGGTCATTTAGGTTGCAGGTGGAGGTTTGGATGGTGATGAAAATGCAGAAGGTCAGTGGATGTCATAGTCATTTGGAATATGGTGATCCAATATGATTCTATGAAATCAGTTGATTCGAAGTAAGACCATAGAATTTGATGTTAGCAATCAAGTTTCTAACTTTAACTTCATGAAAACATTATATTAACTATAAGACATAGCGGAAATAGTACATAATTATTCAAAGATTTCTTAGCTGACCTTGTCACTTATTGTTTCATGTCCTTCAACAGTCTTTTTGGATGCTCTAAGGAGGTATGAGGTTTGCAGTTCTCGTGTAAGGGTCCAATAAAACCTCATTGTCATAGCCTTACATTAATATTTGCTACAGAATAATTATTGTCAATGTGGGAAGGAGTTGGAGAGAGAAAAGAGTCTCCTGTGAGTTTTATGAGTTATTCTTTTGTTTACAAGAAAAAGGAAGAGGAAAGGTCATGAAATGCATAGGAAATGAAAAAAAGTTAAAATGTTATGTTATCTTGATGATAAATTGGGTCTAATATCAGATGAGGTTTAAGTATTTTTTAAATTGAGCCCCTCCACTTGATTGTGCGTTATTTTTTTGTTTACTAGAAAAAGGAAGAGGAAAGGTCATGAATGCATGAAAAATGAAGAAGAGATTAAATATTATATTCTGTTGATGATAAATTGGGTCTAATTTTTGATGAGATTTAAATATTTTTTAAATTGAGGCCCCTCGTGAGGCCCTAAGCAGTTGCCTGGTGGTACGGCCGGCCCTGCTGATTGCTAATAATGACTGCATTGAAACATCAAGCAACTTTTCAAAAGTTTTCTATAAGTGGACCTATTTTCTAACATCAGGCGCTTCTAACTTTTAATCAAGTTTTTCAGATTTAGGCTTTGAAGCAGGCCTTGTTCAGGCCCATACCCACGTTATCAGGCTTTGGCCCACATGCCTCAATCGTGATGAAAACAGTGCACAAGGCAGTGTCTTAATTCCATAAAATTATCATGATACTTTCTCGTATTAAAAAAACTATCATAAACTTTGAAATAAATTACAATAAATTATCATGAATTATCCATTTTCATGATAGATTTATGAAATATTCCAGAGTTTTTTTGAAAGATCATGATAATTTCTTGTAATTTTAAAAGATTTTGTTGGTTTTCGGTTAAAATCCATGCTAGATTTTTGAAATAAAGTCAAATATGTCCATATTACACAATAAAAGTCGACTTCCCGATGTGCATAGACCACAAAGATTAAACTAATAGTTTCAAGTGACTCGTTTGCAGCATAAAATAACTGCATATAGAGGCGGCTGATGATTTCTTAGTTCGGGTATGGATCCAAGATCCGAACTCGAAACCCATTGGGCAGACAAACCGGACCCGACTCACTTGAAGGTTCCAATTTTTTAGAGTTTCCCACTTCCAATAGCAATCTCGAAAATATCGCACGTCCGAGAATTTATCCCATTTACTGGCAAAATGCCGAGGCACTTTTTTACTGTAATTTTCAATTTTGCTCACCGCGGGTGAGCCGTCCGATGGGGTGGGCCCCACCGGGTGGGACCCCTCCCCTTCGGTGCCCACTCAGTGGGTCCCACCCCATCGGCTGGCTCATCCGCGCGCAGTGGAGCTTTCTGCGGTGAGCAGAAAAACTCCAGATTTTACAGCGAACTTTGTACTGCTTCTCCTCGTTGCATGATAAGAATAATAAACAATAATGACTTGGATTATGCGCCACAGTTGTCATTAACTAGGAAAAAAACTTTGAAACACTAGTGTTAGTTTGAATTGCAGGGGAATATGAATTACAAGTTTCTAACTGACAAAGAAAACAACAAAAACTTCAGTGAATTAAAATATTTAATGGTATTCTTTTTTATTTATTTTTACTAGAAAGAAAGATTTGCGTTTGCGCGTGAAAACAAGAACCGCAGATTTTGCTCCGTTAGTGTTACTCGTATGCGTGAAAATCTCGCGCCGGAAGCTTCTCAGAAACAACGCGTGATGACCTCGCTCGTGGGCCCCACAGAGGACCAGCGACATCGGCAGAGCCCCGTTCACACGAGTAGACTCCCCGAGAGGCGAGAGCTCGGCTCCCGCCTCCCAGTGGCTTAACAGTAAATAAATCGTAACACAAGGCATAAGTTTTCAACCGGACTTCTCACAGATAAATCCACGCGAATCTTAAAGCTTTAACTCGCGGCAGTCGTTGCCCTGGAGCTGGGAGGATGACGGGCTCGCCCCATCAATCCACGCGCGGTCACGGACAGTGGCACGATAGAAAAATATGATAATTCCGGTGTCATAACAGAGTGCGATTAGTCACGTGTTGGTTATTTTGCGGGAACGGATATTGCCGAACTCAAAAAGGAGGAAGGCAGAGTGGAAGCACCGTCAAATTTTATTTAGGCACTCTAAAATATTCAAAAAATCTCAAAGTATCTTTTTTTTTTTTTTTTCTCCCTCTCTTTGGGCCTGTTTGGTTAAGGGTGGAAGTGAGGAATTGAGGAAGTAGTAATAATTCCCTTTGGAACTTGAGAATTGGTTAGTAAGTTTTCCGGTGTTTGGATGTTGTTGGGAAGTGTGGTTTGGAAAATATTTTGTCTTTTCCGGTGTTTGGATGGTAATGTGAAAGTGGGAGTGGAAAAGTTGACCACAAAGTTGACCATAAAATAATATTAAAATAAAAATTAATTAAGAAAAATAAAAAATAGACTGTAATTAGAATGAAAGTGAGATTTACATGGTCAAACAATTAACTGTTTTGTGCTACAATTTATTACAAATGTGATTTACATGACCACAAAATTAACTGTAACACTCTGGAAGTGAGGAAATGGTTGTGTAAAAGAGAAAAGATAAAAGGAAAAGAGGTTTTCTTATTTTCCTTTTCCGGTGTTTGGATAGATAGGGAAGTGAGCAATTATACTTCCCTATTTCCTTACTTCCGCCCACTTCCTTGCAACCAAACAGCCCGTTCGCATCGGCGGACCCCAACCTCCCCCCTCGCTGGCCACCCCCCTCTCCCGGCCTCCTCCTCGTCAGTGAACCCCCTCCTTTCCTGACCACCCCTCTCCTCTCCCCTCGTCGGCCACCCCCTCTCCTCCTCCCTCCCCGGCCTCCCCTGACCCCCCCCCCCCCCCCCCCCCAAACCAATGTCGGCCACCCCCTCTCCTCCCACAGACCCCCCAGGGTGATAACAAATTGTCCAATCAGAGACAGGAGAACAAACCCCTCTCTGTTCGGCCAACTCCGGCTGAACAGAGAGGGCTATGATCAGCCGGTGTGCGAATAGGAGGAGGAGAGGGCAGGGGGCGCAGGGGGGGGAGCGTCAGGAGAGGGGGAGGTCAGGGGAAGGAGAAGGGGGGCCGATGAGGGGGAGAGGTCTGGGAGGGGAGAGCGCCGGGAAAGACGAGGGAGGAGAAGGAGAGAGAAAGAAGAATATTTTAGACATTTCATGAAGAATAAAATGTAAAAAAATTTAAGAACACACTTGTAAATATTTATAAGGTGCCTTTCTCATTTTTCGGGAGCGGCAAGATCCGTTCCCTTATTTTGCTAACCATGGTTAAAGACCTACAGTTGAAAGAGTGGAGCCTACAAATTTCGAGGGCGCTCGCTGGTTTCGGTGGCGTTGTTTTTCAGCAGCGATCGAGAGCTTCTCTCTCTAGTCTCTTACTAGCAGTCTAGCGGCGGGTTAGAGAGGGAGAGACGCGGGAATCAATCGAAGGTCTGAATAAAAACAGAGGAAGCTTTTCTCGGCGATTCGGTTGATTTTTGTTAGCAGATTGAATCTTTAGGTAATGGATTCGATTCTCGAAGCATCAGTTCTCGAATTCTTCTTCTTTTGATTCCGAATTTTCTCCCTTTCTTTGGGAGAAAAAAGAAGAAGAAGAAAAATTTCATAGATTCGTTTCTGGAAATCAGAACCTTTTTCTTGTGATTTCCTCATTCTTCAACCGATTTTAACTGCCGACTTTTAGTTTAGGATTTTGAACTTGGACACTTGTAATTTTGCGACTTGTAAGTCAAAAATTTAATCTTTTTGCTGAATTCGGGATAATTTTGCAGGGTGGAAGTTGGGGGTTTTGCTTTGATTGGAGTTTTTCGTACTGGGATTGTGATGTGTCCTCAGCCGCCAGTTTCTATACCGCTGGATATTGATGCGAACTCAACTGATGAAGAAGTCGTACTGTTCTTAGAAAGAAGTGGAGCTGGGGATCCATACCGTCGACTGTGATCACAGAAGTGAACCCTTTCAGCATTGACCCCCGAAATTCTCCTGGTGAGCGAATATTCTCATCACAAAGCTCTGTTTAATCCATTATCTACTTTTGGTTGTACATGATTGTAGAAATATCTTTATATTATATAATTTGTACACCTCTAGTTGCTCTTTGGTATTGAAAAGAAATCAAGAAACTTGTTGAACCAGTGTACCTGTGGCTGTGTTTTTGATTTTGGGATTGGGGCCGATCCTTTGGAATATTTATTTCTATGACAGCTTCTGCTCTGGGTCTGTGGATGGTTCATCGTTTCATTGTGTTGGATTTAAGCTAACATTTATCATATCTTTACTATTTATAAACCTGAACTCCATCTAAACGGACATTTCAAACGCATAACAGAACCTTTATTAACCTCAAATATGTAGAAGTTGAAGTATGTTATGCCTTCTTTTGACAAGAATGGATTGCTTTATAGATCATCTTTTACATTTTAGATTTTCTTCTTCTTTATGAATAAAAACCAAATAAATATATTTATAGGAGTTAAATATACATACATTTAGAAAAATGCACATGTATAGACATGGTCTCGTTCTGGATTTTGGAGACTTGCTGTGTTCAATGCACCTCGTGTTCATCTCTATAAATCATAGGTTTTTAATGCAAAACTTTTAATTGATTAATGAATAATTGTGCCATGCGATCTTCTACAGGATGCAGAGGAACTCTAACTTCAAACATAAAGCTTAATGTTTGGGCTGATCTATTTTCTTTTCTTTAAGTAAATGTACTAATGGTTTTCAAGTAGTTTGAGTAGTCTATTAATTAATAGTTAGTGAAAGTTTCAAGTTGAAAGAAGTTGATCCCATTGATAGTTTGGGTAAAACTTTATGGATGTGAATTACAAGTCTTCCTGATCTTGATTTTGAAGCTAAAAACTAGGTTTCTTAGGCTTGTTGCAGTTATATAAAGGTGTTTGGCGATACCTTGTGGTTCAACTTCTTGTTGCAGTTATATAGACATAGTTGGTGACACCTTGTGGTTCAACTTTTTCTTCATACCTTCACCGTTTCTTTTAAACTATTTTATGATGCTTTAGAATTTTCCCACCTTCAAAACCAACTAATTTTGCATATTGACCATCTGAGTCTTTAGTCTTCTCTAGGATAGCTTAGCGAATCAAGATTCTTTCCCTATGCATTTGGTACCGTCTTATGTATATCAAACTTCTGTATGGACTGTCTCCATATGTGCTACTTTTCTAGAGATTTATGAAATCTTTTGTATATTCTTTTGCATTACAACTGCATAATATGTAGGCGTTTGGTTAAGGTCCCATTTGGAGATGTGAGCTGAAATAGACTTGTTAATAAGAATTGACACCCAATTTGGTCTAAGAGGGGCAACTCCTGTGTAGTGTTGGGTCCAATCTTATTTAAATTTATGTCCAATCACTTTCTACTCGATGTGGGGTTAATCTCATATCTTGTTTTCTAACTCATCATTCATCCTAACTAGACTAGTTCCCCGATTAGACTAGATACAAGATACATATTCTAACAAACTCCACTCTTGCTCGTATATGGTCGAACCAAAATAATCTCTTCCACGCCACGCCAACTTGCTGATTTCTAGCTTTGTAGCATGCAATGTGCTTACTGATTGGTGTTACTCTGAGGGGAATAATCTGATGATGTTGTGAATGTTTGTGTTATATTTGTCCTGAATTTTAGCTATACTACATGACATCTTCATTACCGTGAAGCTCTATATTAGCTTTAGGAATAGCTATGGGGGATTTCATCCGTTACTAGACTACAACTACAAACCAGTGGCTGGAAGATATGAATGCTTCATTTCTTGAGCATTTCACAAGCAATTCGTCATGGTGTTTAATCATCCTAGTAGAAGTTTATGTCACACCGTGCGTTGGCATTCAAAATTTAGTATTTGACGCCATATAAATTGGTTAAGGTTTAGGATTGAAGACTCAGAACTCACAAAAGTTGAATTAAATATTGTAGCCTTTATTTTGCCATCGTTAGGATTTGATCACGTCTAAATTGAGAATTTCAGTTCCAGCTTATTGCACCAAACTATAATGGAACTTCAAATGTATTAAAAAGACAATATTGGGATCACTGAAAGTAAAAGAATTGGCATGTATATGAATGGTTATCATTAAGTTGACCAGAATAGAGGTGTTTTTGTGTAGACTTTGAACTAAGCATCATAAAGAGTTTTAGATAGTGTAATTGAATCAGTGTTCACAAAGTCATGACTGCGTTGGCATTGAATGAGCCATTTGTCTCTAGTGAATTTCACTGTTCACATCAGTAAAAGAGAGAATGACCATCAGATAATGCTGGTTGTTACAGATAGAGGAAGCAGTGATGCATGGAAGCAAACCACAATGAATATAACTGCCACTAGCATACACCCGTGGGTCATGCAAACAGCATTTCATGCCAACAGTGCGGCAATTCTAGATCATGTAATTAGATTGGATTATATTTGGTTATGATCTCAGAATGACATGTCACACAACAAGAGTTCGTTCACAATTTGATTGCACACTATGCATAAGATTGATGGAAGTTGACAATTTAACATGCAATTGAGTTTTTTTTGGAATTTAAATTTTGTCGTAGGTGGAAGGATAAGTTATTATATTTTAAAAGATAACTTTTATCTGCTAGGTTGTTCTATGTTGGGGTAAGTCATTGACTTCTAAAGGAATGGGGCTCTTAGACTATTTGGAGTTTTTGGGAAGCCATGTGAGCCCTTTAGATTATCTATTTGGAGTTTCTTTTGGAATCTAAAATGTATTTTGTGAGGCTTGTGTAGTTCCGAAATTGAGAAACAAGATTGGTTTTAAGGTTTTTATATTATATTATATATGCATGTGTGTGTGTGTGTATCTATACACACACACATACTTGGGTCTTTTGGGAAGGATACGAAGTTGAATCCTTTCCATTCAAATTCAATGTTAGGCCATTCAAATTGAAGATCCACTCCGTTAGAGTTAATCTACATTGTTAAGAGTGCTTAAAAAAAATTCAAGTGTTTTGAATACATTTTGCTTATTCATCAAGTATACACAAAGTGAACCACATAAACAATGAGTTGGTTGGTTTAACGGTGTAGTGCGTGTGTAGATAGACTTGGGATTTTTTTGGGAGGATTTGAGCATAGATCATTCACCTAAAATTCAATGTTACAACATTCAAATATAAAATTCATTCCATTAAAGTTTATCTACATTATTAAAGCAACTAAAAAAAAAATCAAGTGTTTTGAATACTTTTTGCTTACAAAATGAACGGTCAAAACAGTGAGTTGGTCAGTTTAATGGTGTAGAATATTTGAAATCTAATAGAAGTTGGTGTGTGAGGGTTTTTAAATGTTTAGATCACCGTCAAATGGTTGGATCGAGAATTTGTATGTCTAAAGTTGTAGATCTAAGTAATATGCTACTTTTGGCTGTTCATTTTTTGCCTACTTGATGCGTGTACAAGAAAACTACAAAATCTTTAATTTTTTAGTTACTTTAAATATTGTAGATCAACTTTAACGGAGTGAATCTTGTATTTGAATGCCATAAAATTAAATTTGAGTGAGAATGATCCTACTCAAATCTTTCTGGAAGTAGCCAAGTCTACACACAGACACGCATACATCCCAGACAACTGATGAATTTGATACGAATGTGATATCTAATACTTATTATTTCTTCTTTATGTTTTACCGAAATAAAGGTGCTGACTGTTTCAATACTAAGGTTCCTGTGTCTTCTCAGGAGTGACGACTTTTCCACGCTGCACTATTCTGATTTCATACTTTCTACATTAGATTTCTCCATCTGTCGATTCTCTCCTCTTCATTATTGTTGTTCTAATATCTGGTTCATCATTTATCACTGAACTTGTAGTTGCCATTTGTCGGTTATATCTAACTGGAAGCCTCATGATTTCTCTCCTTTTCATATATCTGAATCTTGTAAAAAATCTTAAAAGTTTAGCCTGTCCTTTTTCACGATAGTGCATTATTCATACACCGAAAATCCTATCTGTTCCAAATAATTTTCATTCTTCACTTTTTTATATCAGAATGTCTTAAAGTCCTTTCCTTCATTAAGACATTTGGAGCAACGTGGTACAACTGCACGAATTTGCTTACTTCACATCAAGGTTGTTTACTCACTAACTTGTATGTATTTGAAGGAATTTAAAAGGGGAAAACAGAAAAGAACCAAACCAATTAGGATCAGATAGTCAACGTGGCATCCTTAAGTTTGCTGAGTCTGGACGCTATGTTACCAAATTGCCAGATAGTCATGCTTCAAAAGAGGCGACATTGTGTTATGATGTTTTTCTAGAAGGAATAATTCCTTCAGCTAGATATCTATTCACACTAATAATTCCGACTTTACTGTTTCTTGAAAAAAGACATTTATTCTTCTCTAGGAAAACTGAACAGTGTTATTAGATTTTTTTTTTGTTAAAATTAGTTGTCAATATCAATGCCATTATGCATATTTTATATGCGAAAAGAAATAACTTTTTGATTTATTTACTTTAGAGTTGCTAATAGTACTTTATTAAACTGTGAAAGGACTCATGAGGTATGCTTATTTTGCAGAGGGCATCTGGTTTTTGTACACTTCAAAGAGCTCACAATCTCATAATGAAGGAGCCATTATCAAATTGACTAATGGATATTGGAGATCCATGGATGACCTCAGAATATTAACTAGCACTCCTACTGTTGGTAGGAAAACTACTAGGGAATTTTTCGCAGGCCAAGCACCCTTTGGAGATAGAACAGGTTGGAGGATGCATGAGTATTGGGCAGAACAAGTAGCTGGCCAGGGAAATAAGAAATCAAAGGTAATCATCAGTATTTGTATTAAATGCTGCATGTGCTGGTTTGCTAGAGGTTTGGTTGCATTCACAATTTATCTGACCGCGTGGTGCGCAGGACAACAACGCTTTGTGTAGATTCTTCTTGCAAAACGATGAAAGGTCAGATAATGAAGAACAGCGTGACCCTGTGCCATGCGATGCTGATGGTGAGGACATAGAAGCCTTGTTGCTAGGCCTTTTAGAACAAGAAGAAAGAAACCCTTCTTTAAGAGGTGCTGTGGGAGGATCTGAGGTAGAATGACTCTTTGAAGTCCCTGTTTCTTTTCCTTTGAAGGGGCAAGACTTGTACTTATTTTGTTATGCTATTGGCCTCTTGTTTTTTTTTTTTTTTTCAAATTCTTTTGCTAATCTATCAATTAAAGCTATACATCATATGCTTTGTTTGGTACTCAACTGACCTTTTGGCTCATAAGAGACATGCAGTTATTTGGAAACAGGAATCTGCTCGCTATCTTGTTATCCAGCTATCATTTAAATCATTAGACGCTGTTAGCTTACAGGATGTTGATTTTTTTCCCTTCACGGAGAGCAGTAGACTTTATTCCCACTTATTTGACATTTGATCTTTTTTTCCTGTGTGTAGGTGGTTGGTGAAGATGAGCAGAGGCAACAGGAATCATCCAGCAGACCTCACCAGGATCTAGTAAATGATAATTCCATGGAGGGTATGGAAGCTGGCTATGATTTCTCAAAGGAGGACTTCTTGGAATTAAAAGATCTATATGATCCAGAATCATCTTCTACCACTTCAGACAATTCGAGCTTCATGTCAATGAACTCTGATGAGTGCTTCGATGCAGAGGCCCTGTTGAGGGATATTGAGAATGATGGTGACCTGAACATGGAGGAACATGTAGATTACAGGTTCAGTGATACTTCATCCATCAGACGAGACCAGGTGGTCATCCAGCAACCACCGCCAGGTATCTTCCTCCCCTCTGCCACATAATACTTCATCCATTGCACTCACCTTTGTACTGAAAGGCTAATTGTTAGGTTATTAGGCTACAGCCCAGATACAAGTGAGTACTCCCAAACCATTATTTGAGAAAAGAGTTTTTTGTTTTCTAAATTCCCTAGTAACACCATGTTCACTGGGTCAGCTTTCAGCAACAATTGCAATCTGGTGGTGAGTGAAAACGGGCCTGCCACTACTATTCCTGCAGTGAACCCCGCATCGCCGTCATCCTCTGTTGAGCCACAGAGTGATAGTGATGCTTCTGCATCTGGATCTTCTCAAGGAAGTCATGGGAGTGCAAGCCATTCTGGAGGTTCACAAGGGGGCAGTACTTCCTCCCAGCGGTCAAGATCTAAGTCTGTCCGAAGGATGGCAAAGCTTGGGAAGAGATACTGCTGCTTCAGGGGCTCATTTTAGTCTCACCTCACATTTTTTTTTTTTAAATTTACCATCAACTTGATTAGCTTCTGATTTACAAGCTAAGAAGGCATCAACTTGGTAGATACCATTGACGAGCTAAAAAGGGGAGAAATCTACTGCTTTTGTGGGAAATTCGGTACATCTTTCTTCTAGGGGGAAAAATACAGTATCATCTTCAACTGGTAGGAACAAGAGACCAGTAGCAGTTCAGAAGACATAATTTTTAATCTTTTATAATGGTTTTGGAATAGCATGCGAGGTTCTCTTTGCTTGGCCAGGGATGATGGGCTGGTGATCCTCCAGAAGTTTTGCTGTTCTCCCAGAATCAATGTTCTGTCACCATTGAGATTTTACAATTCATATCTTTATGTAAATATATATAAAGAGTTAGAAATGTACTACTACCTCTGGAGTGTAAAGCGTTATGTAATTATATTCCACTACTTGTATGAGAGATGAAATTAAAATTGAGAAATGTATTGTTTCTACATTGTTTCAGAATGTTTTTTTTTTTCCTCTCCTCCCCTTTTCTTTTGAATGAATTATGTATGATCAATATTGTCAGAAGGATAATTAGCTATTGATTCACGTTAGACGATGTATAGGAGACTAATACAGTTACGTATCATCTGAAGAAATACTAGCTTGAAAGAAAGTTACTGTGTGCATGCGAGGAAAAGTTTTATTCTTGCAGATAAAGGCTCGTCCACTTTTTTTTTTTTTTTTTTTCATTTCTTTCATGGAAGTATTGAAATGTGAAAACCAGTTCCTTTCATGACTCACTTGGCATTTAAAGAGGGTGGAAAAAAAAACGATGCATGACAATAACATCATTGTCACTAAGGTATTATCAGGGGTGTTTTTGCTAACACTGCTGTGATTAGTTTATAATCAGTTTTCATCTTCCAGAATTATCTTCCTTAACAATTTTCCCTTGTGTTGCTGTCAAATTCTTTTGTTACGGCCTATTTTTTATTGATACTTGCAATTTCTTTTGACTTCGGAGTCTCACATTTTGGGTTTGTTTGGTTGTCGTAATTGATCGTAATTCATAAATCGTAATTGATAAAGTCTTTTACAATTGTAAATGAGTTACATGCATGTAAGTTTTACGGCGTTTGGTTAGTAATATAAAATTATAAGTGGGAAAGTGTATTGTGTGTTATGGTGTTTGATTGTTGTAATATGTAAGTCGTAAGTGGAAAATTGACCACAAAATTAACTATTTGGTGATTTAAAAAGTTTTAATATTGTAAATAAATACTAAAATGTTAAATATTAAAAAAAATCAATATTAACATAAAAATAATAACAAATTTGCATGACAACAAAATTAACTGTAAGTGGGTTATAAGTGAGTGGTAATTAGGTTGCAAGTGAGCGGTAGTTGAGCTGCGTAAGTCATTTACAATTACGGTCCAAACAAACACCGTAATTGTAATAGAATTGTAAGTCATTTATGAATTACAGACTTTTACAATTTTTACGACCAAACAAACAACCGGCTCTCTATAAAATTATATTGCTTTTGTTATGAAACGTGAAAAATGGCTGCCTACCTTTACTGTGCACCATTAATGAGTTTACTATGCGCTGATGCAAGCGATGACGCAAGTGCTGATGTAAGCGATGACGCAAGCGTGCATAGTGACTGCATAGTACCCCAAAGTTTTTCTATAAATAGGCCCTTCCTGATTTATTTCAATGTACACACTTCAGAATCAATAAGAATTTCTACTTCTACTATGTCTCTAAAATTCTCTGTTTTGGTGTTATATTTCTCGGAGTTTTACAACACATTATCAGCACGATCACTCTAGTCTATCCCCAGCCTCTACCTCCGTCAGCTCAGGAAAAAGTCTAACACGTCAAGCCTCTGCTTCCATTAGCTTAAGGTAAAGGTCTTGTCACGAACCTCTGCTTCCATTTCTTAAGGAAAAGTCCTATCACAAGTCCCAGCCTCTGTCTCTACAATCTCAAGGTAAAATTGGCAAGTACTATACTTATAATATTCGTATAACACCACTACTATAATGAAAGGAGGCTCTGCCACCTATTTATAGAAATGTGATGTGATTACGAAAAACAGAATTATGATACTAATTATATTCATATAACACCACTACTATAATGAAAGGAGGCTCTGCCACCTATTTATAGTAAAGTGATGTGATTATGATATCTTTACTAACCTCTAATTTGATGCTTGCGTGATTAAACCCCAAGCTTCCAATTTTGTATATTTTATTATTCTGCCATTATATCTGGACAAACACCCACTGAAGGTTTACCGAGTAGCATGGTGTGCCAATATTTATTTCAATAATTATTGCTTTATTAATTATGTCTGCAAAACACCCACC